>JZKD02S1932964.1:68794-89804 GCA_000966675.3 Picea glauca
AGTTAAAAACAGATCATCCGGGGGGGTCCGAAATCCATTTTGGGTCATTGATCTGCACGCCTCTTTCTGAGCCACAGATCTCTGTGCTCTGTTTATCACTCATTCCTAGTTCCTGCCATTCTGAAAACTTCTGCCTAGTAGCCTTCGTTGATTGATTGGTTTTATTCTCAAAAATTGGAAGAACAGTGGTCAACAGCTTAGGGCCTTCTCTTCGGGCTTCAACCAATTGACTAATGTTATTCACTTAGAATATGCAGGTGAAAAATAAAAATGGTATGTACAATGGCGAGTGGAACTTGAGCTTCTACTGAGGTGGCACGTAATGCTTCAGCATTCTTCCATTTACAGGTCCTCCTAGCAGATCTGTCCCATCAGTGTTGTTTAACAAGAAAGCATTGTTCCCCCTAAATTCTTGAATCATGTATGGACCTCTCCACAGACTGTCAAATTTTCCATGCTTTCCCTTGTCTTCATTTATGGTGTCCCATCTCAACACCAAATCTCCAAGCTCAAAATCATCATCCTTTTTTCTTTTGTCAAAAATCTTCTTGATTCTTTCTTGGATTACCTGAGTTTTGTTGAAAACGTCTTCCCTAGACTGCTGCAAATGGATCATCTGGTTGATTCTTCTCTATGAGTCATTTGGCTCAGCTTGTACTTCTTGAAGAAACATCATGACAGGGACTCCTAAGGAAGTGGGGAAAACGACTTCTGTGCCATAGACCAACTTGTATGGTGACATACCAATTGACCTCTTGGTGGTCAGTCTGTCAGCCCACAAGGCAAACACCAACTTGTTATGCCACGATTTCTTGTTTTCCTGCAACGTTTTCTTGATGATGTTTACCAAGGTTTTGTTTTAAGATTCCGCCAGCCCATTCCCCTAAGGGTAGTAAGCTGTGGAATGTCCCAAACCAATGTGATACTGGTTGCAGAAATCTATGAGCTTCTTCGATGGAAAAGTAGCTGCATTATTAGTTATAATCTTTCTAGGACATCCAAAGCAAGACAAAATATTATTTTCAAGGAATTTGATAATAACAGAGTCAGTGGCTTTCCTGCTTGGTACTGCTTCGATCCATTTGGTTAAATAATCAGTGGCAATGAGAATCCACCTGTGTTGGCCTGAAGAAGGGGGGTGTATTTGCTCGATGAAGTCCAGTCCCCATTGCTGGAAGGGGGCTTCAACGGAGATCGGTTTCAGGGGGAGAGGAAGGAGTTTCCTTTTACCTTCAAATAGATGACATTGATGACATGCAGTCACTTTATGATGTACATCAGTGAACAGGGTGGGCCAATAGAAACCATCCCTGAGGATTTTTTTGGCTGTCACCTTCCAGTTCAGATGGCCACCACATTCTTCTGCATGAAATTCTTGTAACACTTTGTCAGCTTCATCTTTCAATAAACAATTTAACAGAATGCCTCCAGGATATTTCCAATACAAATTGCCTTCATCTTGCTTAATCTCTATATCGTATTCTAAAATGACAGCAATCCATTTTCCCCTTCTTCCATCAGGGTTTTCCTGGGTCAGAATGTCTTTTACTACCGCATTCGGAACATAAGCTATGGTGTGGGAATGAAGAATGTAGACTCTAAAGTATTTTATGGCTTTTACCAAGGAAAAATCTTGTTTCTCCATTATCTTGTAATTCAGAGCAGCGTCTCTCAATGCTTTACTAAAGAAAGATATGGGTTCTTCATACCCTTCATTGTTCTTTTACAGTAACACCGCTTCTATAGTATGTTCGGAAGCGAAAGAAAAAATATAGAAATCCTTAGTAAAATCAGGACTGATCAAAACAGGGGCTTCTGTGAGTGCTCGTTTGACTTGTTCGAAGGACTATCTAGACTCGGAATCTCATTTTATTTTTACAACCTTTTTTAGCATATTTGTAATGCTTCTGAGGAGCTCTGCCAGATTGGGAATGAATCTTCGTAGAAAGTTTATTCTCCTGATAAAAGACTTTAGTTCTTTGAGGTTTCTTGGATGTTCTAATTTTTGTATGGCCTCGATTATGCTGGGGTCTATTTTTATTCCATCCTTGGAGATGATGTCTCCTAGAAGTTTGCCTTCCTCTAGCCCGAAAATGATTTTCTTAGGATTTAAAGAGTTCCCAAACCTTCTACATTTCTCGAAGACTCGTCTGAGGTGTCGCAGGTGTTCATCATCAGATCGAGAAAACACAGTTACATCATCTAAATAGACGACAATAAGCTTACCCGATTCTTCCACAAAGGCGATATCCATCGCTCTCCGGAATGTGGCTCCTGCATTCATTAGACCAAAATGCATTTTCAATTACATGAAAGTGCCCCATGGTGTGGTCAAGGCGGTTTTGTCTTGGTCATCCGGGTGAACTAGGACCTGATTATAACCCGAGAACTCGTCCAGCAGAGAAATTCGACTGGATCCAACCACCCTTTGCAGAATGTGGTCAATTTTGGGCAAGGGGTAATTGTCCTTCAGGGAGACCTTATTCAGATTTCAGAAATCTATGCAGAGTCTGATTTCCCCAGATTTCTTACGTGTAGGGACCAAATTAGAGACCCATTTGGAAAAATGCAACGGGACTATGATTTTGGCATCGTACATTTTTTTGATTTCCTTTTCTATCAGAGGGAGCAACTTGGGATTTATCCTCCTAAGTTTCTGTCTGAACGGTTTTTGGTCTTCCTTTATTGGAATCCTGTGTTGTATGATGCTGGTATTGTAAGCTTTCAAATCCTCATAACCCCAGGCAAAGACATCCGAATATTCTTTGAACAGCTCAATGTATTTGAGTTTTTTCTCTGGGGGTAATGATTTTGAGAGTTTGAATATCTAGGGTTTCTCTTCAGTCCCTATATTACAGTCTTCTACCTCTTGTCCATGTGCTGGGTTTTTGGCTACATCGTTAAAATCAAACAAGTCCTCTAAAGGAACTAGACCCCTGGGAAAAACATTTTTTTTCAAATGTAAAACATCAGCATCCATTTCGTCATCGCCTAATTCTCATGAATCTACGCTATTTACACTATCAATTTCAAAATCAGATCTATTTACATTTTCATCTTCGTTCTCTAAGTCTATATTTGTACATTCAAAATCATTTTTACATTGCAAAAACTCTTCGATTTGATCATCATTGCCAAACACTTGCCAGTAGTTGATATTGTCGGGAATGGTTGGTCTGCATTTCACCTCAATGGTATATGGGAGATTCAGGCGGAAAGGAATCTTACATGTGGTTGCTGACATGGCCAATCCGTCCGCCAGAATGTTTTGTCCCCTCGGCATTACCTGCAAGTCAACTTCAATGAAACATCTAAGGTCATCAAGAACATCAATCCTATAAGCTATAAGATGTGGGTGTTTGACAGCGTACTCACCTTTGATTTGCTTGATTATCAACTCAGAATCACCTCTTACCATAATTTGTTTAGCACCAACTCTTTCCAAAAGCTTCAGACCGAGCATCAAGGCTTCATACTCGGCAATATTGTTAGTGCATTGGAAATTTAACTTGTAAGAATGGTTTTCTGAATACCTGTTTATGTGATTATGCAGCCAGACTCCTGCTCCAGCTCCTTCTTTGCTCACTTCTCCATAAAAATCCATGCTCCAAAAATCTGTCGGTAATTCCTCAGTTATCACATTGTTCATCCTTGCTACCTCAATGGTTTCTTGGCCTTCATATTGACTAGATGTATCTTCTACCAACTTAGTATCTTGTTCTCCCGTGTCACCATCATTGTACAAGATAAAATAATCCAAGTCGGAATGTGCAGAGTAAAGAGGATAGTTGTGCGGTTTTTCTTCGCTACTGACCATGTATTTCATCATTGTTTCTCTGTATAGCCTTCTTTGTTTCCCGAAAACTGAGATAGTGGCATAAGACATGTCTAGCTTCAAGGTACCTCTCAGCTTAGCCCCCCAAGACCGGGATAGAAACATTCCATACTTCGGAGGGATGTTTGCAACTACCACATCCATCACCATGCTATTCGCAGGAATCTTAACTAAGGTAATTCATAGGTATTTGATCAAACCAATACATCTAACTTTATTGGAGTCGAATGAGTATAAATCCTTGTAAGGTCTGGTGACCTCCAATCCCAGTTTCTCCATTACTTCTTTAGGCATCAGGTTGTGGGAAGCACCTGAATCCAGCATAGCATTATGCAAGATCAAGTCATGTATATTTAGACTGATGTAAAAAGGAGCGACATCGCCAGTATCATCTCGACCGTCTATTTCAGGTCCGAACATAAGTTCGGGTTGATCATCAGTAAGGTTCACAGTGTTTGAATGGTTTTTTGATCCAATGGTTAAGGCCTTCGTGCCTATGTCAGGTTCAATGGTCAGTGCTTTAATCACCTGTGAATGATAAACGTCTTTGTTCATCAACTCTGAAAGTGGGATGGGAATTTTTAATTTGGCTAATTCCCCCTCAAGGCTAAAGGGTGTAGGAGCTCTACCTTGTCCCATCAATTCTAGTTTGTCCACCACGCTCTTCTGTCCAAAATTACTCAGTGGATTAACAGGTGAAACTTCGGGCTGTGATGATCTTTTCAGAATAGTAATTTTTTTATTCACAAGAACTTCGATAGTACTCTTCTCTGGAATCTTCTCGGCAGATGGCTTAGAGGCCTTCTTGGTTTCGACTACCTTCTTTGTTTCAATTGTCTTTTTTGGGGAACTCCCTTCTGTCTTTTTACTCCACAGATTATACTGCCAGTGTACCTTCAAAATGGCATTTTCGAAGGCCTGTTGCTCTGCATCTTCAACTTCTTCACTTACTTTTGTTTGGTTGAGGAGAAAAAGTTATTTCTCTTCTTGGGTAAGGAAAATAGCTTTGTTATCGTGAATGCCCATGAGATTTATGTGAGTATCCTCTAGTTACTTAATCACTTCCTCCCCTTCATCAGCATAATTTTCTTGTAGGGGAGGTCTGATCTACTGATCCGGACCTCTCTGCTCTCTTTGATCTTTAGGATCTCTCTGTCTGATCTGAGGAGGGTTTCTCCTGAAGTTTGGATTCTGAACCTGAGGAGCTGGTGGGTTTTCTCTTGGAGGATTTATGTCTGACACAGTAAGTCTTTCCATCATTCCTTCCATTGCTCTAGCCAAAGAATCCAATTTTGAATCTGAGGTTGATGTGGAAGGTTCTTCTTTAATTGTGACTCTCCTCTCTGACCTCTTACGTGCCCTTTTTGCCAACAAATTGGCCTCCACACTTATTGCACTTTTTTGCATGTCTTCCAAGGTGGTAGAATTTCTTTCCCTTAGTTGATATGACATGTCAGCATCAAAGACATCGGGGAATTTTATCCAGTCCAAACCCTGTGGAGGTTTGATTTCAGCTGGGATTGCATTGTACAGGTTATTGAAACGAGTGCAGTAATCTTGCACTGTCTCACCTTGATTTCTTTTGATATTTTCGTATTCTGACAAAATTTGCAGAGGGTTTTTGTTTACCTCCCATCTGTCTAGAAAACTCCTTTGGAATGCGGTAAGGTCAAGGATTGAGGCGGAACGCAACCCTTTGTACCATGTTTTAACGTCACCTATCAAAATTTGGGCAAACAATCTCATTTGAACGTCAGTCTCATCAACTTCATGCAGATCATAATAATCAGTCATTTTATCAACGTGTTGTTGTGCGCTCAAAGGTCCTGTGGCATCAAACTATGGAAGTCTTGTTTGATAGTCATGGGGCATGGCATGAAGGGACGCAGCCAACACCAATGGAGCATATCGAGCTGCCATGATGTGTGGAGGATGTGGGATAACAGACTGAATGATCGGTGAGGTAGTGACTGAAGACGAGGACGAGGAGGGACTGGATAGCACTGTGGGAGTGATTTGAGGTTTAGCAGTGGGAGACAAGACTTCAGGGGTTTGGGGTTGTAAAATGGTTGGGTCGAAGATGATTCCAGTCACAAAACTATCAGACCGTGTTCTAACCAGGCTTTGTTGTGGAAAGGTATCAAGATCAGGGTTTTGAAAGGTAACAGGTTTCCCCGAAAAGGAAAGGGACTTATGAAAGGGAGTTTGACTCACCAAGCCTTCATCTATAGTCTTCTTCCTGAGTAAATATTCAGGGTTATCAGTCACTATTGTAGGTTCTGGGTCTGGATGATATCGAGTAAAAACTTTCTTGGGAGCCAGATTTCTTTTTGATATTTTATATATGTACTTTTTAGTTTTATGAGTCCGAAAATAATATGTACAAATTTAATTAACCTCTAAACATTACTTTCTTCTCAAATTTGCAATATTTTGGGAACAAACTTTATTTTAGGGGAAAAGAAAACATGAAATTATAAATTTTTATGTTCTTTCCCCAGTATGGTCGCCACTATGTTAGCACTTGGTAAATTTCCTAGAGGTGACAGTAGAAGAAATCTACTAAGGTAACTTTATCCAACCACTTTTGAAGTTGGGATCTAGCCCTTCCAACTTCAGAGAGGGATCTTTTTATATGATTTAGCTATGTTTCCAATTTTAAATATTAGGCTAGGTAAAGAAATAGGTCGGTTTTGTTGTCAAAGTGTTTTTTCGAATTGGTTGAGACAGTCTACACATCCATTGGGCTATGGGGTCTGTGTTTTAATAAAATATGAAATACAAACCAGAAACATAAATGGAAAACTTTCACATTGTGAGATAATATAATCACTGGATCTTTCAGTAGCTTAAATGATGAACATCAGAAAAGATGAGAAAGATAATTTCAACAAAGAAGAAGTTAAGAATTTCTTTATTGAAAACACCAAAAGATAAAACACTAAAATCTTTCGAGTCTGAAATAGGGTATACGAGATAAATCCTGCATCATTCATTACTCTTAAAGATTAGACTGAGAAAATAGTATGATAACAAAGAGAGAATAACATTCAACTCAGAGAGAAAAACATCACCAGTGAGTACACGCAAGAATCCTGTAAAAGTGCCTCCTTTTATTAATGGAAGATCTCTTCAAAAAGATTACAGTCTGATAACATCGAGGTGTGAAGATCAACAACCCTCAATACTTTGAAAGGTGAAGTATTTATAACTCAAATTACAAATGATCATGTCATTAATGACCAGGACGTGCTAAATCTATTTTTAGCCTAACTAACTTAACAAATTTCCTAAATCTAGGAACTGCTTGATGATGTGGTGTAACTGCACGCTGATTTCTGGGTGGGTTGTTGATGAAGCTTCTGCACAACTTCATCTGACTAGACAACTGACTTGACCAGGACAACTCATCTTCTAATCGATCAGATCATAGAGCTCCTCCCATCTAAGATGACTGGGCACGTTGACTTTGAACAACCTTCGATACACTTTGTAAATTTTTGTGTACATGGCGAATGTACGCTTTGTGAGGAAGATGTATCGAATCTCGTGTTGGATACTGATGTCCCACTGGAGGGCATCTAGGAAATCCTTGTCAGTGATGTTCCCTTGAATTCCTGCAAACTTTGAGCTATCTTTAGCCACATCGGCTAATCTCTTCTTGTAGTCTGGGAGTGTCATCAATTTATCATTGATTACCTTCAGACCAGGAAGACCTTTCTTCTGGAGAGCTTCAATCTTACTGAAGAATCTGTGTACCCCCTGGTCCATGGCCTGAACATTTTCTTCCAGCTGAAGCATTGGTCCTCTCTTGGTCAAAACTCTTTTGACCTCAAGGATGGTCTCTATTCTATCTTCAATCTTCAGCTCTTCCAGCTCTTCCCTGGTCTTAGAATTGAGGAACTTGATGATCTCGTTTACCTGTGTTGGCATGTCTCCCAATTCTACTCCGATCTTCTCAATGGCTTGTTTTCTCCTTTGGACCAATTCATTCTGCTCAAACATGATCTGGATCATTGGCCATATCTTGTTCATGGACTTAGTGATGTCTGTCCATACACTCTCTTTAACCTCAGCCAAAGTCTTTCCTGCCACTATTTGCTTCCGGAGCTGCTAGAGCTCTTGTTTGAGATGCTCTATCACCTACTTTTCCTTGGAGAGGTTGGTTTGAAAGGAATATTTGAGTTCCTGAAGGTTCTCAATCTCCTTTTTAAGCCTGTTGATCTCTGTTTCCTGCAGGTTCATTTTTTCCATGGACTTAGCCAGGTCGGCTGTCTTCTCTTGGGATGTCAATGGAGTTGCAGATGGGACTTTTGTCACTGATGTTGTTCTCACTCATGAAATTGGAATAGCACTCAATGGAATGGCTTCCATTGGCTTCAGTTTCTCTTTCTCCTTTAATAATTTCTCCATCTCAGCTTCCATTTCTTTGAGCTGTGCATTCTTCTCCATGAGCAGCTTGAGCATTTCATCCTTCTCTATTTCTTTCTATGTTATCTCCTTCTCCTGTGAATCCTCTGTGGGTGGGAGCTTCAGTTGCTTCCTCAAGGATGCTATGTCATCATTCCTCTTATTTATCATTTCCTCAGTTGCTTTAACGTTTGAAGGATCGTAATCGATTTTTAGTACTAGCTCCTCCAAAGTTTTGATCCTATTGTCCTTTGCAAAGGACGATATCTTCTCCAGCTTGAGTTGTGTTTGAGTAAGGAGGTCCATGCTATGACCGCCTGAGGTCTACCATCCCCATCCATCTTCTTTATGGAAAAGACAAATTTATCCGCCTGGAAAAAGACGAACAAGTATGCTAGTACCGATGAGTATCTAAACATGCCTTCCGTGCCGAAATTCATGAACTGTTTGTGAATATTGTCTGGCAAGAATGTGTTGAAGTCAAACTGGGTGGTGGGATTTTCATCAGTAGAGAAGATGGATAGAAAACCCAGAATGGGTTCATCTACCCACTAATCAGAATAGTATCCTAACAAGGCACAAAGGGATGAGATGACCTGGTTTCCCTTAGTGGAGAACATGGAAGACGGATAAGGAGGATTTGTGGAGAGAAATTGGGCGGATGGGGGAAGGAAAAGATCGAATATTTGAGCTCTTTGGGGAAAGTTCATTTTGAGGTATAATTCTGTGAGAATTTCCAGGTTGAAGTGGGACGCAGAGTCGGCTCGGGGAATTTGCATCATCTGGTCTATGGATTTGGGCGTGATGAGAAACAAGATTTCTCCGGATGAGGAGATGATGGCTCTTTTTTTAGGAATATAATGGGCTTGACACTTAAGAGCGAAATCGGGAAAATGGTGGATCTGGGGAAAGAGGTAGAGGGGTAAATTGGACTCCTAGAGTCCAATTTCATCACTCTAGTCCAGGAAAACTTCCCTGAGCCACGACTAGAGGTCTAAGAAATCAAAATTGCATTTGGTATCTGCGATTAATCGGTCTTTGTCGACCAGTGGGATCTTGTCCAGGTCGACAGGAGGCAGGAGAAACAGATTCTCCTCTCCTTCTTCTTGTTTGGATTTTGGCGCCATTTCTGCAACAATACCTGTAATAAAACACAACGTTAGTGGGGGCGACTAATTGTGGATGAGGACAACGGACTGTAAAGGAGGAGTGAGTGGTGAATTTCTCTAGTGCGATGGGTGAATGGTGACAGTAA
The DNA here is from genome assembly GCA_000966675.3 of Picea glauca. Classification (NCBI taxonomy): domain Eukaryota; kingdom Viridiplantae; phylum Streptophyta; class Pinopsida; order Pinales; family Pinaceae; genus Picea; species Picea glauca. The sequence continues at coordinate 78,295 of JZKD02S1932964.1, forward strand.
AGGGGAATAACGGTAGTTTTAAGTAAAACGGGGGTCGGTTGGGCGCGGGAGATGGGTCAGCTAGATAATGGATAGATTATCCAGCAATAAATGGCCAACAAATCACTTTGAAGGTGATATGGAAGGTGACGATGGTTGAGGGATACGAACTGGTTATGTGGCAGCTAACGATTGGAGGTAAAATTCATAGTAAGGGGCTTGCCATGAGCGAATGGGGGGAAGGACTAACAACAGTTATGGGACATGACCATTTCGGGAAAAGTGGAAGGTGACGTCCAGAGGTGACGTTGGTCTGTCAGACAGCAGATGATGATGGGACTCGGGGGAAATAGATCGACGCCATGTATAGGCAAGGACCCGCCAGAGGAGTAATACCATTCTGAACCCCCCCCTAAGTTAAAAACAGATCATCCGGGGGGGTCCAAAATCCATTTTGGGTCGTTGATCTGCACACCTGTTTCCGAGCCACAGATCTATGTGCTATGTTTATCACTCATTCCGGAGCCCTCCCCCCTCCATTAAAGGCAGAACAGATGGGGGGGTCCGTAATCCAATATTGACCGTTGATCTGTGCGCTTGATCATGGGCCATCCAGATGTGTGCAAGTGTTATCAGCAATTCCAGAGTGCCCCCCCCCTCTGTTAAAGGTAGAACGGTCGGGGGGGTCCGGGAAACTTAGGATAAATGGATTTTATGGGTTTTTCCAAGGTTTTTCAAGTAGACACCACCATGGGGCTTTTCCAAACAATATTTTGAGTATCTGAAACATGGTGCAACACTTACATCAAACTGGTTCTTATTGAAATGAAGCAACAAAGCAACTAGCCTATATTCCAACCTATCTTCCTATGACAATTAACCCAGATTAGACTATTGGGTTAAGAAATTACTCTACCCTGGGGCTATCTGACCAAGATTAGACAGTCTGGCAATATTTATTCACTGATCTAACCTAGACAATTTGTCTAAGATTAAACTGTTTAGCCAAATTCATTCACTACCCTATCAACATCAAATTAAAAAAAGAACTTGGCCATGCTTGAAAGGTATGGACCAAGTTACTATTATTGCATGGGGATTTTATTGAAATTCTTTTATGCCCTCTTTTCTTTCTTTTTTCTTTTCTTTTCTTTTTTCTTTTTTCTTTTTTCTTTTCTTTTCTTTTTTCTTTTTCTTTTCTTTTTTTTTCATTTTTTTTTCTTTTCTTTTTCAAATTATTTGCAGAATGAAAAATCATTTTTCAACAAAAATACTAGAGACAAATAATATCCCAGTCACTAGTTGATCCTATAAATTATAAGATGATAACAGTGGCTCCACCTGGGGATGGTACTTGCCCTGTGAAGTGCCAAGAATCCTGGTTCTTGCCATTCTGAAAACTTCTTCCTAGTAGCCTTCGTTGATTGATTGGTTTTATTCTCAAAAATTGGAATAACAGTGGTCAGCAGCTTAGGGCCTTCTCTTCGGGCTTCAACCAATTGACTAATGTTATTCACTCAGAAAATACATTTGAAAAATAAAAATGGTATGTACAATGGCGAGTGGAACTCGAGCTTCTACTGAGGTGGCATGTAATGCTTCAGCATTTTGCCATTTGCAGGTCCTCCTGGAAGATCTATCCCATCAGCGTTGTTTAGAAATAAAGAATTGTTCCCCTTGAATTCTCGAATCATGTATGGACCTCTCCACAGACTATCAAATTTTCCATGCTTTCCCTTGTCTTCATTTCTGGCGTCCCATCTCAACACCAAATCTCCGAGCTCAAAATCGTCCTCCTTTGTTCTTTTGTCAAAAATCTTCTTGATGCTTTCTTGGATTACCTAAGTTTTGTTGAAAACATCTTCCCTAGACTACTGCAAATGGATCACCTGGTTGATTCTTCTCTATGAGTCATTTGGCTCAGCTTGTACTTCTTGAAGCAACTTCATGACAGCGACTCCTAAGGAAGTGGGGGAAACCGCTTCTATGCCATAGACCAACTGGTATGGCGACATACCAATTGACCTCTTGGTGGTCAGTCTGTCAGCCCACAAGGCAAACACCAACTTGTTATGCCACGATTTCTTGTTTTCCTGCAACATTTTCTTGATGATGTTTACCAAGGTTTTGTTTGAAGATTCCGCTAGCCCATTCCCCTGAGGGTAGTAAGCTGTGGAATGTCCCAAACCAATGTGATACTAGTTGCAGAAATCTATGAGCTTCTTCGACCGAAAAGAAACTACATTATCATTTATAATCTTTCTAGGACATCCAAAGCGAGACAAAATATTATTTTCAAGGAATTTGATAATAACAAAGTCAGTGGCTTGCCTTCTTGGTACTGCTTCAATCCATTTGGTTAAATAATCAGTGGCAGTGAGAATCCACCTGTGCTGGCCTGAAGAAGGGGGGTGTATTTCCCTGATGAAGTCCAGTCCCCATTGCTGGAAAGGGGATTCAATGGAGATCGATTTCAGGGGGAGAGAAGGAGTTTCCTTTTGCCTTCAAACAACTGACATTGATGACATGCAGTCACTTTATGATGTACATTAGCGAACAGGGTGGGCCAATAGAAACCAACCCTGAGGATTTTGTTGGTTGTGACCTTCCAGTTCAGATGGCCACCACATTCTCCTACATGAAATTCTTGTAACACTTTGTCAGATTCATCGTTCAATAAACAATTTAACAGAATGCCTCCAGGATCTTTCCAATACAAATTGCCTTCCATAATACAGAATTTTAAGGCTTTCAACTTTAAAAATCTACTTTTAGTCTTAGTCAAACCAGGGGGAGCTTGTAAATTTTGCAAAACGAATATAAGGTATGCATACCATGGAGAGTTGAGAAATACCTCTCTCACACTTGGAGTCGCCATCTCGCCCTGTTCATCTGTTGCAGCTAAAAAATTAATGTCAAGAGCATGGAAGCTAGATTCAACCATTAATTTTGCTAGGCCTTGACCCTTGATTAGTTTTGTAGGCTTAATCTCTATATCGTATTCTAAAATGACAATAATCCATTTTCCCCTTCTTCCATTAGGGTTGTCCTGGGTCAAAATGTCTTTTACTACCGCATTCAGAACATAAGCTATGGTGTGGGAATGAAGAATGTAGACTCTAAAGTCTTTTATGGCTTTTACCAAGGAAAAATCTTGTTTCTCCATTATCTTGTAATTCAGAGCAACGTCTCTCAACGCTTTACTAAAGAAATCTATGGGTTGTTCATACCCTTCGTCATTCTTTTGCAGTAACACTGCTGCTATAGTATGTTTGGAAGCGAAAGAAAAAAGATAGAAATCCTTAGTAAAATCAGGACTGATCAAAACAGGGGCTTCTGTGAGTGCTCGTTTGACTTGTTCGAAGGACTGTCTGGACTCAGAGTCCCATTTTATTTTTACATCCCTTTTTAGCATATTTGTAATGTTTCTAAGGAGCTCTGCCAAATTGGGAATGAATCTTCGTAGAAAGTTTATTCTCCCGATAAAATACTGTAGTTCTTTGAGGTTTCTTGGGTGTTCTAATTTTTGTATGGCCTCGATTCTACTGGGGAATTTTTTGATTCCATCCTTGGAGATGATGTGTCCTAGTAGTTTGCCTTCCTCTAGCCCGAAAAGGATTTTCTTAGGATTTAAAGAGATCCCAAAACTTCTACATTTCTCGAAGACTCGTGTGAGGTGTCGTAGGTGTTCGTCATCGGATCGGGAAAACACAGTTACATCATCTAAATAGACAACAATAAACTTACCCGATTCTTCCACAAAGGCGATATCCATCCCTCTCTGGAATGTGGATCCTGCGTTCATCAGACCAAAAGGCATTTTCACATACATGAAAGTGCCCCATGGTGTGGTGAAGGTGGTTTTGTCTTGGTCATCCGGGTGAACTAGGACTTGATTATAACCCGAGAACCCGTCCAACAGAGAAATTCAACTGGATTTGACCACCCTTTGCAGGATGTTGTCCATTTTGGGCAAGGGGTAATTATCCTTCAAGGAGACCTTATTCAGATTTCAGAAATCTATGCAGAGTCTGATTTCCCCAGATTTCTTACGTGTAGCGACCAAATTAGAGACCCATTTGGAAAAACGCAACGGGACTATGATTTTGGCATCATACATTTTTTTTATTTCCTTTTCTATCAGAGGGAGAAACTTAGGATTTATCCTCCTAAGTTTCTATCTGAAAGGTTTTTGGTCTTCCTTTATTGGAATCATGTGTTGTATGATGTTGGTATCGTAAGATTTCAAATTCTCATAACCCAAGGCAAAGACATCTAAATATTCTTTGAACAACTCAATGTATTTGAGTTTTTTCTCTGGGGGTAATGATTTTGACAGTCTGACTATCCTAGGTTTCTCTTCAGTCCCTATATTACAGTCTTCTACCTCTTGTCCATGTGCTTCAATTTTGGGTTATTTGGCTACATCATTAAAATCAAACAAGTCCTCTAAAGGAACTAGACCCCTCGGAAAAACGTTGTTTTTCAAATCTAAAACATCGGCATCCATTTCGTCATCGCCTAATTCTCCTGAATCTACGCTATTTACACTATCAATTTCAAAATCAGATCTATTTACATTTTCATCTTCATTCTCTAAGTCTATATTTGTACATTCAAAGTCATTTTTACATTGCAAAAAGTCTTCGATTTGATCATCATTTCCAAACACTTGCCAGTAGCTGATATTGTCGGGAACGATTGGTCTGCATTTCACCTCAATGGTGTATGGGCGAGTTGGGCGAAAAGGAATCTTACATGTGGCTGCTGACATGGCCAATCTGTCCACCAGAAGGTTTTTTCCCCTCGGCATTACCTGCAAGTCAACTTCAGTGAAACATCTAAGGGCATCAAGAACATCATTCCTATAAGCTCTAAGACGTGGGTGTTTGGTAGCGTACTCACCTTTGATTTTCTTGATTATTAACTCAAAATCACCTCTTACCATAATTTGTTTAGCACCAACTCTTTTCAAAAGCTTCAGACCGAGCATCAAGGCTTCATACTCGGCAATATTGTTAGTGCATTGGAAATTTAACTTGTAAGAATGGTTTTCTGAATACCTGTTTCTGTGATTATGCAGCCAGACACCTGCTCCAGCTCCTTCTTTGCTTACTGCTCCATCAAAATCCATTCTCCAGAAATCTGCCGATAATTCCTCAGTTATCACGTTGTTCATCCTTGATACCTCAATGGTTTCTTGGCCTTCATCTTGACTAGATGTATCTTCTGCTAGCTGAGTATATTGTTCTCCCGTGTCACCATCATTGTACAAGATAAAAGAATCCAAGTTGGAATGTGCAGAGTAAAGAGGATAGTTATGTGGCTTTTCTTGGCTACTGACCATGTATTTCATCAGTCTTTCTCTGTATAGCCTTCTTTGTTTCTCGAAAACTGGGATAGTGGCATAAGCCATGTCTAGCTGCAGGGTACCTCTCATCTTAGCCCCCGAAGACCAGGATAGCAACATTCAATACTTCAGATGGATGTCTGCAACTACCACATCCATCACCATGCTCTTCGCAAGAATCTGAACTAAGGTAATGCATAGGTCTTTGATCAAACCAATACATCTAACTTTATTGGAGTCGAATGAGTGTAAATCCTTGTAAGGTCTGGTGACCTCCAATCCCAGTTTCTCCATTACTACTTTAGGCATCAGGTTGTGGGAAGCACCTGAATCCAGAATAGCGTTATGCAAGATCAAGTCATGTATATTTAGACTGATGTAAAAAGGAGCGACATCGCCAGTATCATCTCGACCGTCTACTTCAGGTCCAAACAAAAGTTCGGGTTGATCATCAGTAAGGTTCACAGTGTCTGAATGGTTTGATGATCCAATGGTTAAGGCCTTTGTGCCTATGTCAGGTTCAATGGTTAGTGCTTTAATCACCTGTGAATGATAAACGTCTTTGTTCATCAACTCTGAAAGTGGGATGGGAATTTTTACTTTGGCTAATTCCCCCTAAAGGCTAAAGGGTGTAGGAGATTTTCCTTGGCTCATCAATTCTAGTTTGTCCACCACACTCTTCTGGCCAGAAGTACTCGGTGGATTAACAGGTGAAACGTCGGGCTGTGACGATCTTTTCAAAATAGTAAGGTTTTTCTTCGCAGGAACTTCGGCTTTACTCTTCTCTGGAATATTCTCTACAGATGGCTCAGAGGCCTTCTTGGTTTCGACTACCTTCTTTGTTTCAATCGTCTTTTTTGGGAAACTCCCTTCTGTCTTTTTACTCCGTAGATTTAACCATCGATGTACCTCCAAAATGGTATTTTCAAAGGCCTGTTGTCTTGCATCTTCAGCTTCTTCACTTACTTTTGTTTGGTTGAGCAGAAAAAGTTCTTGCTCTTCTTGGGTAAGGAAAATAGCTTCGTTATCGTGAATGCCCATGAGATTTATGTGAGTATCCTCTAGTTCCTCAATCACTTCCTCCCCTTCATCAGCATAATTTTCTTGTAGAGGAGGTCTGATCTGTTGATCCAGACCTCTCTACTCTCTTTGATCCCTAGGATCTCTCTATCTGATCTGAGGAGGGTTTCTCCTGAAGTTTGGATTCTGAACCGGAGGAGCTAGTGGGTTTTCTCTTGGAGGATTTCTGTCTGACACAGTAAGTCTTTCCATCATTCTTTCCATTGCTGTGGCCAAAGAATCCAATTTGGAATTTGAGGTTGATGTGGAAGGTTCTTGTTTAATTGTGACTCTCCTCTTTGACCTCTGACGTGCTCTTTTTTCCAACAAATTGGCCTCCACACTTATTGCACTTTTCTGCATGTCTTCCAATGTGGTAGAACTTCTTTCCCTTAGTTGATATGACATGTCAACATCAAATCCATCAAGGAATTTTATCAAGGCCAAACCCTGTGGAGGTTTGATTTCAGATAGGATTGCATTGTACAGGTTATTGAAACGAGTGCAGTAATGTTGCACTGTCTCACCTTGATTTCTTCTGATATTTTTGTATTCTGACAAAATTTGCAGAGGGTTTTTCTTTACCTCCCATCTGTCTAGAAAACTCCTTTGGAATGCGGTAAGGTCAAGGATTGAGGCGGAACGTAACCCTTTGTACCATTTTTTAACGTCACCTGTCAAACTTTGGGCAAACAATCTCATTTCAATGTCAGTCTCGTCAACTTCATGCAGATCATAATAATCATTCATTTTATCTACGTGTTGTTATGCGCTCAAAGGTCCTGTGGCATCGAACTATGGAAGTCTTGTTTTATATTCGTGGGGCATGGCATGAAGGGGCACAACCAACACCAAGGGAGCATATCGAGCTGCGATGATGTGTGGAGGAGGTGGGATAACAGACTGGATGATCGGTGAGGTAGCGACTGAAGACGAGGACGAGGAGGGACTGGATAGCACTGTGGGAGTGATTTGAGGTTTAGCAGTGGGAGACAGGACTTCAGGGGTTCAGGGTTGTAAGACGGTTGGGTCGAAGATGATTCCAGTCACAAAACTATCGGACCATGTTCTAACCAAGCTTTGTTGTGGAAAGGTATCAAGATCAAGGTTTTGAAAGGTAACAGGTTTCCCCAGAAAAGAAAGGGACTTATGCAAGGGAGTTTGACTCACCGAGCCTTCAGCTACGGTCTTCTTCTTGAGTAATTGTTCAGGGTTATCAGTCACTATTGCAGGTTCTGGGTCTGGATGAGATCGAGTAAAAACTTTCTTGGGAGCCAGATTTCTTTTTGATTTTTTATATATGTATATTTTAGTTTTATGAGTCCGAAAATAATATGTACAAATTTAATCAACCTCTAAACATTACTTTCTTCTCAAATTTGCAATATTCTAGGAACAAACTTTCTTTTAGGGGAAAATAAAACGTGGAATTGCAAATTTTTATGTTCTTTCCCCAGTATGGTCGCCACTATGTTAGCACTTGGTAAATTTCCTAGAGGTTGACAGCAGAAGAAATCTACTAAGGTAACTTTATCCAACCACTTTTGAAGCTGGGATCTATCCCTTCCAACTTCAGAGAGGGATCTCTCTATATGATTTAGCTATGTTTCCAATTTTAAATATTAGGCTAGTTAAAGGAATAGGTCGGTTTTGTTGTCAAAGTGTTTTTTCAAATTGGTTGAGACGGTCTACACATCCATTGGGCTATGGGGTCTGTGTTTTAATAAAATATGAAATACAAACTAGAAACGTAAAGGGAAAACTTTCACAGGGCGAGATAATATAATCACTGGATCTTTCAGTAGCTTAAATGATGAACAATAGAAAAGATGAGAAAGATAATTTCAACAAAGAAGCAGTTAAGAATTTCTTTATTGAAAACACCAGATAAAACACTAAAATATTTCGAGTCTGAAACAGGGTATACGAGATAAATCCTACAACATTCGTTACTCTTAAAGATTAGACTTAGAAAACAGTATGATAACAAAGTGAGAATAACATTCAACTCAAAGAGAAAAACATCACCAGTGAGTACACGCAAGAATCCTGTAAAAGTGCCTCCTTTTTATTAATGGAAGATCTCTTCAAAAAGATTACAATCTGATAGCGTCAGGGTGTGAAGATCAACAACCCTCAATACTTTGAAAGGTAAAGTATTTATAACTCAAATTACAAATGATCCTGTCATTAATGACCAAGACGTGCTAAATCTATTTTTAGCCTAACTAACTTAACACATTTCCTAAATCTAGGAACTGCTTGATGATGTGGTGTAACTGCACGCTGATTTTTGGGTGGGTCGTTGATGAAGCTTTTGCACGAATTCATCTGACTGGACAACTGACTAGATCAGGACAGCTCATCTGCTAATCGATCAGATCACAGAGCTCCTCCCATCTAAGATGACTGGGCACGTTGACTTTGCGCAGCCTTCGATACACTTCATCCATTTCTGTGTACTTGGTGAATGTAGGCTTTATGAGGAAGATGTATCAAATCTCGTGTTGGATACTGATGTGCCACTGGAGGGCATCTAGGAATGCCTTGTCAGTGATGTTCCCTTGAATTCCTGCAAACTTTGAGCTGTCTTTAGCCACATCGGCTAATCTCTTCTTTTAGTATGGGAGTGTCATCAATTTATCATTGATTACCTTCAAACCAGGAAGACCTTTCTTCTGGAGAGCTTCAATCTTACTGAAGAATCTTTGTACCCCTGGTCCATGGCCTGAACCCTTTCTTCCAGCTGAAGCATTAGTCCTCTCTTGGTCAAAACTCTTTTGACCTCAAGGATGGTCTCTGTTCTGTCTTCAATATTCAGCTCTTCCATCTCTTCCCTCGTCTTAGAATTGAGGAACTTGATGATCTCGTTTTCCTGTGTTGGCATGTCTCCCAATTCTACTCTGATCTTCTCAATGGCCTGTTTTCTCCTCTGGACCAATTCATTCTTCTCAAACATGATCTGGATCATTGGCCATATCTCATTCATGGACTTAGTGATGTCTGTCCATACACTCTCTTTAACCTCAGCCAAAGTCTTTCCTGCCACTGTTTGCTTCCGGAGATGCTGTAGCTCCTATTTGAGCTGCTCTGTCACCTGCTTTTCCTTGGAGAGGCTGGTCTGAAAGGAAGATTTGAGTTCCTGAAGGTTCTCAATCTCCTTTTTAAGCCTATTGATCTATGTTTCCTTCATGTTCATTTTTTCCATGGACTTAGCCAGGTCGACTGTCTTCTCTTGGGATGTCAATGGAGTTGCGGATGGGACTTATTGTCACTGATGTTGTGCTCACTCCTGAAATTGAAATAGCACTTAATGGAATGACTTCCATTGGCTTCAGTTTCTCTTTCTCATTTAATAATTTCTCGATCTCAGCTTCCATTTCTTTGAGTTGTGCATTCTGCTCCATGAGCAGCTTGAGCATTTCATCCTTCTCTCCTTCTTTCTCTGCTATTTCTTTCGCATGCGAATCCTCTATGGGCGGGAGCTTCAGTTGCTTCCTCAAGGATGCTATGTCAACATTCTTCTTCTTTATCATTTCCTCAATTGCTTTCACATTTGAAGGATCGTAACCGATTTTGAGGACCAACTCCTCCAAAGTTTTGATCCTATTTTCCTTTGCAAAGGACGATATCTTCTTCAGCTTGAGTTGTGTTTGAGCAAGGAGGTCCATACTGTGACCACCTGAGGTCTACCATCCCCATCCATCTTCTGCATGGAAAAGCCAAATTTATCCGCCTAGAAAAAGACGAACATGTATGCCAGTACTGATGAGTATCTAAACATGCCTTCCGTGCCGAAATTCATGAACTGTTCATGAATATTGTCTGCCGAGAATGTGTTGAAGTTAAACTGGGTGGTGGGCTTTTCATCGGTAGAGAATATGGATAGAAAACCCAGAATGGGTTCATCTACCCACTGATCAAAATAGTATCCTAACAAAGCACAAAGGGATGAGATGACCTGGTTTCCGTTAGTGGAGAACATGGAAGACGGATAAGGAGGATTTGTGGAGGGAAATTGAGCAGATGGGGGAAGGAAAATCTCGAATATTTGAGCTCTTTGGGGAAAGGTCATTTTCTGGTATAATTCTTTGAGAATTTCCAGGTTGAAGGGGGACGTAGAGTCGGCTCGGGGAATTTGCATCATCTGGTCGATGGATTCGGGCGTGATGAGAAACATGATTTCTCTGGACGAGGAGATGACGGCTCTTTGTTCGGGAATATAATGGGCTTGACACTTAAGAGTGAACTCGAGAAAATGGTGGATCTGGGGAAAGAGGTAGAGGGGTAAATTGGACTCCCAGAGTCCAATTTCATCACTCTAGTCTAGGAAAACTTCCCTGAGCCACGACTGGAGGTCTGAGAAATCAAAATCGCATTTGGTATCTGCGATTAATCGGTCTTTGTCGACCAGTGGGATCTTGTCCAGGTCAACAGAAGGTGGGAGAAACAGATTCTCCTCTCCTTCTGTTTGTTTGGATTTTGGCGCCATTTCTGCAATAGTACCTGCAATAAAACACAACGTTAGTGGGGGCGACTGACTGTGGATGAGGACAACGGAATGTAACGGAGGAGTGAGTGGTGAATTTCTCTGGTGCAATGGGTGAATGGTGACAGTAAGGGGGAATAATGGTAGTTTTAAGTAAGAATGGGGTCGGTTGGGCGCGGGAGACAGGTCAACTGGATAACGGATAGATTATCTAGCAATAAATGGCCAACAGATTACTTTGAGGGTGAGATGGCAGGTGACGGTGGCTGAGGGATACAGACTGGTGACGTGGTGGCTAATGATTGGAGGTAAAAGTCATAGTAAGGGGCTTGCCACGAGCGAATGGGGGGAAGGACTAACAGTAGTTATGGGACATGACCATTTCAGGAAAAGTGGAAGGTGACGTCCAGAGGTGATGTTGGTCTGTCAGACAGCAGATGATGATGGGACTTGGGGGAAATAGATCGACGCCACGTATAGGCAGGGAACCGCCAGAGGAGTAATACCATTCAGGACCCCCCCCCTAAGTTAAAAACAAATCATCTGTGGGGGGTCCAAAATCCATTTTGGGCCGTTGATCCGCGCACCTGCTTCTGAGTCGCAGATCTTCGCGCTCTGTTTATCACTCATTCC
>JZKD02S1932964.1:89854-104395 GCA_000966675.3 Picea glauca
GTCCACCGTAGATCTGGGTGCCACGATCAGGACCGTTGATATGTGCAAGGGGCATAAGTGGGGAGTGGAAAACACATGCGCCAGGGAAAACTTAGGATAAATGGATTTTATGGGTTTTTCCAAGGTTTTTCAAGTAGACACCACCATGGGGCTTGTCCAAAGGATCTTTTGAGTATCTGAAACATGGTGCAACACTTACATCAAATTGGTTCTTATTGAAATGAAGCAACAAAGCAACTAGCCTATATTCTAACCTATCTTCCTATGACAATTAACCCAGATTAGACTGTTGGGTTAAGAAATTACTCTACCCTGGGGCTATCTGACCAAGATTAGACAGTCTGGCCAGATTTATTCACTGATCTAACCTAGACACTTTGGCTAAGATTAAACTATTTAGCCAAATTCATTCACTACCTTATCAACATCAAATTTAAAAAAAAACTTGGCCATGCTTGAAAGGTTTGGACCAAGTTACTATTATTGCATGGGGCTTTTATTGAAATTATTTTATGCCCTCTTTTCTTTCTTTTTTCTTTTCTTTTCTTTTTTCTTTTTCTTTTCTTTTCTTTTTTCTTTTTTTTTTCTTTTCTTTTTCAAATTATTTGCAGAATGAAAAATCATTTGTCAACAAAAATACTAGAGACAGATATTATCCCAGTCACCAGTTGATCCTATAAATTATAGGATGATAACACATCCTTCACAAACTTGATCAAAAAAATCAATAAGAAGAAATCCTTTGACCATTTGTTTATTATGTAGAAACTTTAAGCCTCTTACATTTAAATGCTCATACCTCATATGCCATATCCAAGAATCATCATCATAGCCAACTTTTAACGCTCTAATTGCTCCATAAGAAAAATTAAAAGAAAATATTTTGTTTTGCAACACGTTAATTTTGGCTCTAATCTGATTATGATTTTCACTCCTACAAGTGTTAAAAAACTCTATAATAGAGGTTTTTGCACTACAAATAAATAGAGATATACAAATAAATAGAGATACATAGAAAATGGGTATGCATGCATAATCAAGTCTTACAACGATATTCGATTTACATGTTACATAGATACAGGTGCATACATTACATAGTCCATCCCATGGAGATACAGGTACAAGCTTAAAAATTTCAAGGATCAATACATCAAATCAATAAACATTACATCATAGACCTTCTACAAATGTGTGACTCACAATAACATATGGTCATGTGTCTATTTATTCAACATAATTCACACAAATTACCGTGTTTGTCCGCAATCATTTCACTTATGTTACTTCCACACAACTACCATTATCACCAGCTTCCCTTGGATTAAACACTCTATTGTTATCTAAAACAACATATCTACTCTTCATGCTTACCATTCTAACTCAAAATTATGTTTTCCATCAAACTTTGGTTTCTCAGGCGAGAAAAATACAACTCTGATCAGGGGATCAAATTTTGCTCAAATATTCAAAGTGCTTGGAATCGCTTCAAACTAGACGAGAGCGTAGGCCTCATCATTGTGAACCCAACGCAACTCATTTTGTCTCAAATGGACGTCGGGAGCGAGAGATATTGCAATCTGTTCAGAAAGTCAAACAGGCAAAAAAAGGACGCTGACTGTAGAGTCTGTACAGGATGACATGGCAGGGTCGTACGACCGTACGATGACATGGCAGAGTTTGGTTGGAAGTTGAGGGTGAATGATATCTCAACATGTGGCATTGTTTGGTCAAGTGATTGGGTGCCACATGGCCCAATCATGGGCTGCCATGTGGCACCCCTTTATTCGTTGTTTTGTTATGTAAAATTATTGGAGTCCGTGGGGTTCGACCCCTGGACCTCCCCACTACTTAAGAACCTTCGCAAAGACCGTCCAACCAACGGACCACTGGTTGTGACTTGATATATAAATGAGTTCATATTTATTTAAATTTAAATTATGTGACCGTTGGCGGGGGGTCGGGTCGGGTTAGCCCCGGCCCACGGTCATTTTGATTGTATATATGACCATGCCATATATTATGTAACCCAACAGTTGGTGCACACGCGGGGTTTTAAACCTAGCCCCTGGTTCTTTTTATTGTTCCATGTGCCCACGACCGGAGCGCGGGGAAGTTAAACGGTTAAGTTTTAAGCCCGACAGTCATATCATGACCCACCATGTGCCCAGGTGCTAGGCGGTTAGGGGTTGGTGCGTCCATAACCGTCCTAAAGTTCGCACCGTTGGTGCGGTTGCGCCTGGTGCTAGGTTTTCACGCTTTAAATTGCATGTGTGCCAGGTTCATTTGACAAGGGTGCATTTTGTAGATGCATAGACAACAAGCTTGAACGGGGGACTTCCAAGAGGCCTAACTTCTTCGTTTTTTGACCGATTGAGGTGCCGAAAAAGCCCAGCTAGGGGTTTTTGGATGCTCTGAAGCCACTGGAGCAGTCGGTTGGTCAGTTTGAGCATTGTAAGACATGTTTTTGAGAACTTTGAGCAATTAATAATAATAATCCATTGGAAGATGGACTAGGAGATGTAGCCCAAGGGAGGGGTGAACTTCTCTATCAATTGTTGTGTTTATGTGCTTATGTTCATTGATTATTCTGTTGTCTATTTGTATCTTGCATGAGTAATCATTTAATTAATGTGTTGCAAAATTGATTCATTTGCTTTTAACACATAAAATTTACTTGCAAATAATTTCAAGATTTCAAGTCTTCTTCATTTTTAGATCAAACTCACTTCCATTTCAGAACAAAAAAAAAATTATGCTCCTCCATTCACTTATAAAAATGCTGAACTCATACCATCTAGGAACCAACCATACTTTTTGGGCCAAACAATGGTACCATGACTATAAACATTGAGAAACTAGTCATCTTGTGGACATTCTTCAATCTACCGAGACACATGGGTACCATCCATGGCATTCACCAATTCACTAGGAAAATAGAATGGATATGGGACATATCTAAGTCAATATTACATCAATTTATCAAACAATTTACCATCAATACACAATTAGAGGTAACATGTAGTTAAACTTTCCTTTCCAACTACCACACCCTTTACCACACAAACTAAAAAATGATTTTACATCATAAAATTTTGTCAAGCATGACGTCAAATCTTCAACAAGAGATAATATCATCTTAGTTCTCTACAGCTGGTCACATTTTTGGAGTCTTCATCTGTGTATTTGATCTTTGAACCTTTAATGTCACAATCAATTCATTTTCTTGGATTCACTTGTGATTTGTTAAACCAACTAATTCTAACAAAACCACTATATTCATATTGAGTTAGCTACTCAAAAAAAAATGCTTCTAATTCTCCAATACTTTTATGAATGTCATTATTAAATTATATTTCTTTGGAGTTTCTACACTTTAACAAGAAATTGTAAAGTTCATCACATCTAACAATGTATCACACATTGAGTTTACGAGGCTCCACATGTTTCTCTTCACGGTCATTCTAGATCAGCTGTACAACCTCGATCTAGGTAGGCTTCTTGACCTTCACACAACTATAATTAGTCTTCCTTTATGCTAGTGTGGGCTTCAACTAGCTCCTGTCGGCTTCAACTCGCTCGTCTAGCTTCTATCTAAATAAGGAATAATCACACCAGCAATGAACACAAAAGTCTCAACTTGTCGCCATGGAAGAGAGCCTTAATTTGTTTCGTTCCAAGAATATTTACATCTTGTGCCAGTTTTCTTTGTCAGAGTCATTATGGGCCTTCAACTTCGTGGCCGTGTCAACTGAACTCAATTCTCCACCATTCCCTTTGTGCACCATCTTCATCGATCAAGGTGCTCATGTTGGCGTTGGGATCCCCATTCTCAGTCAACTCACCATCCATCGTCACCATGGATCATGCTATCAATAAAAACTTCTTTGAAGCAACGTGTAATATGACACCCACACATAGTTCCTTAGATGATAGTTGTCAGATTATTCAAGCAAAAATTAAAAATTATCCTTTAACATGATTACTCTATTTCTCCTCTTATGACTGGCTTCTATGTCATACAACGCCTCTATAGATTTCAACTGCGACTCCTCTCCTTTCACACAGTAGAAACACGCCCTAATTGTGAGTTACAGTCTGAGTAACATGAGCTTGAACGACTCCAAACCTTCCCACCTTGGAATTTATCGCTCCTCCAGTCTCTCGATCTCTCCCATAATGGATTCACAAGTCACATAACCGGGGCTCTGGGATGCCTTCGATGACTAAAAGAACCTGCAATTGCTGGACTCTTATGGGAACACCCACACAATTTCGATTCTTGGGGCCCTTAGAATTTGTTCCATGCGAAGAAAGATTGAATTATCTTTAAATCAGTTGACAGGAACTATTCCTCTGAAAATCAACCTGCTCACTCGTATCATGTTTCTTAATGTATTACAAAATCGTCTGAGAGGTGCCATATCACCTTCTCTTCTCAACTGGATAGAGCTTCGACAACTGTCTCTGACCTACAATGTGATATCCAGGCCGATTGCATCAGAAATAGAAACCATCTTGATGAAACTAGAGGTGTTGCTTCTGTTCAAGACCAATCTTCAAGGTCGAGTTATCTTTCTTCTAGAGGAACACACAAATCTTCACCCAAAATGGCTTCAAACACAGACGAACAAACAAAGTCTCATATAACTCACACATACTCTACTCTCACTGTATAGGAATCTACTCCTACAATAGATTACACTCACAAGCTTCCATTTCTTTGGGCCCTCCCAAACAAAGTTTCATATAACGCACACATACCGTATAGGAATCTACTCTTACAGTAGATTACACTCACAATCTTCCATTTCTTTGGGTCCTTCCATGAGGGAGTCAAGCCTAGTCCTGCTTTGATACCATGAAAGGAAACATTGAAGGAAGAGTAGACATTATTACACAAACCAAAATTGTGATGATGGCTATATTAAACAATGAAATAGAGTACATATAAATGCATGAAGCTTTGTCTCAATATATACAAACTAATCTACTTGGTTGAACAAATATCTCAACCTCACCAATTTAGGAAACTTCTAGTTGGAGAGAGTCTCTCAAATCTAACTAGTTCCAACAACTTCTTAAAGACTAGGAACACACTCTAAGTAGAAATAAAATCTACCTAATTATGAAAAATAATCATAATAAGCACAAATATGATCACACCTAAGACAAGTAGGAGTTACATATTCCAACAAGATGAGCATTATTTTTTCCCATTGTTTGAGAGTAAGTTTTATCCTTGGAATTTTTCCAAAATTTATTCGAAACTCTCTTTTAATATCTTCCAAAAATGTGCTTAATTACATCGTGCATCACTTTAATCTTTCCTTTGTCACAACATATCATATCACTTTAAACTTTCCTTTGGCATATCACATCACGGCATATGATATCAAAGTTTATTTTTGTGTGACATGTCACACTTTCTCAAATTTTCCTTAATTATAACAAAGAGAAAATTTCTAAAAAAACTCATTTTCATCCTCCCTCCACATCCTTCGAATATTTATTTCCTTCTGATTCATCAAATGGACCAAAATTCTCCACTTGTGTGACATAACGCAGGCGATAAAGTTTTATTCCTTTCCAATATATCACACAAAGTTTTGTTTTCATGGGACATATCACATATCCTCAAACTTACTACCTTTTCAACACATTAAACCACACCAAAGTTTTATTTCATGTGATACATAAAGGATAAACCATTCTTTTAAAGGGGTCACATAAAGACAAGTTTTAAAGGGGCATGCATAAGAAAAACATTATAAGGGATGTATAAGAACTTGAAGTTGTCCAAGATTAAAACATGTCACAAAAAAAAAAACAAAGAGAGGTGCAACACATGTGACTAAAAAGTTGATGGAGGCCATGACATATTGCTTATCACATTTCAAATTTAGTTGGCCACAACATATCGCATCGCTCCAAAATTTTCTTTATCACAACATATTGCATTGTGACAAAGTTTTTTTCCATGCGACACATTGCACTTTCTCAAACTTTCCTTCATCGCAACAAAGGGAAAATTTCTAAAAGATCTCATTTGCATTATCTCTGCCATCGCATCCTTCAAATATTTCTTTCCTTGCAAGTCATCACATGGACCAGAAGTTTCCACTTGCATGATATATCGTAGAAGAATAATTCTTCTTTCCTTGTAATATATTCACACTTTTTTCTTCTTGTGACATATTGCATCTCCTCAAAATTTCTATCTCTGCAACACATCACAACAACTAATCATATTTTCTCAAACTTGAATTCATCATAACAAAGGGAAAATTTCTAAAAGAATTCCTTTGCATACTCCCTACCATCACATCCTTCAAATATTTCTTTTCATGCGAGTCATCATATGGACCAAAATTTTTCACTTATGTGAGATATCATAGAATATGAAGTTTTCTTCCCTTACTATATATCATGCAAATATTTTCTTCGTGCAACATATCACATTTCCTCAAACTTTCCATCTCTATAACACATCACACTGCACCAAAGTATTGTTCCATGCAATATATAAAAGACAAAACATTGATTGTAATAGAGATTCATAAAAATAAGTTTTAAAGTCGTATGCATAAGACAAACATTAGGAGGGATGCATAAAAACAAAGTTTTCCAAAATTAAAAAATATCCCACTAAAACTTAAAAGAGGTGTGACACATGGTGTTGTACATCAAAACTCAAGAGAGGTGTGTCACTAGGAACATAATCCACCTAAAGTCTTAAGAGGTGTAAAATGATGCACAAGACAAAATGGTACATGGAAAATTTAGCATAGTCTAAACGTTCAACTTTTTGGCATTTTTAATGGCATATTTTCCAATCAATTTTGCTTGAAATTAGATAAAAAATTGTTGGATTGAGTTTGTAAAATTCTAGTGCTCAAATTTTTTTCCGGGGAATCCATTTATACATTCAAAAATGCAATTTAAAGAACAAAAAATGACGATTTCACCAAAATCCATTTCGTCAGATTCTGGTGAAAAAAGTTTAAAAGGTCGAATGTTTAAACAACCCCATAAAATTTAAAGAGTACATATTAGACATATACGAATCCAACGCCTCTAATTTTGTGCAATTGGAAAATTCTCCAAATATTGAGATTTTCTTAGTTGAACTATCCTACCTAGTTCTTGAGGTATGATTCCACCAAGCTCTTTTGTTTTGATTTCTACATGTGAGAGTCTAGAACAATTTTCCAATGATACCTGAATTTGGAAACCTTTTCCATGACCATGAAGGAAGATACATTGCTAGTGAGACCAATAATATTTAGAAGTGTAGATGGGTGGTCAAAAAGGCACCAATGGTGGTCGAACATATCTGATAGCCACCAGGAACCTAAAAAGGAAGTACATGACATCTGCTTCTATAAAAGGAATTACGCATCACTGGAAATGAGAATATAATATGAACAACCAGAAATGTGCATGGACAATGAAAAGGGCACCAGTGGTTGTCAAATAGATCTGATGGCCATGAGAAGACTACAAAGATGGTAAAGGACATAACACCTTACGACATAAATATCGAATCCAAAGGGATGACAAAGCATATTTTTTTGTATAGAACACTATCCTCAAATTTTGCAAATTATTCAATATAAAGAAACAACTACCTTCAAGCTAGTCGTCAAATTTTGCAAATTATTCAATGTACAAAAATCACTACCCTCAAGCTAGCTAATTTGAAAACGTATCAATATCGAGTTTATTTGTTTCCAAATGATAACATAATTAATCAAATAACTGAGGCGCCCATTTGTTATGAACTTGTTTACAATCTTGGTGTGGCAATATCCCATACAAATTGCATGATGGTGCAGGAAGCTATTTTTTTCAAGTTTTAATTCTTAATTATCTTTCCTTGTATTCTCCTATACACTTGTTTATCATGATATCCTTGCTTCTTTAGAAAGGGTTGGATATTTTTCTCAAAAGGAGTGATGGACAAGGCCATATTTTTGGAATCTTTTTTGGTCTCGTCATATTTTGAAGATAAAAATATTATTTAAATCCTTCATCTATAAGTTCTTCCCATGGCTCCTCTTCCACTTGCAAAGTGAGATTACTTCTTAGTCTTTCTTATGTCAATCTCTAGATCTGTAAAGTATAATCTTCTCATAAATTTAGACAATCTAAGCCAAGTAAGCATATATTGGATTCAAAAATCTCGACGAACACTTAAATAGCTTACTTTAATACCAAAATAATAACCTATTTTAATACCAATATGATATGTAGACTATCTAAGTCAAATAAGCATATATTGGATTCAAAAATCTCCACAAACACCTAAATAACCTACTTTAATACCAAAATAATAACCTACTTTAAGACCAATATGATATGTAAACTTCATTAGATATTCCAATAAACTCACCAATATAGATCTAAACTTAAATCCACTATAATGAACTTATACTCAAATAGCATTCATTTCATAATGATCTAATCGTAATACCTTTTCACTTTGATTTAATGATCATCTAAACCAAACACCTTACCTTTTCATTATTGTATGTTATCCAATACCATTACTTTTATGTTTCTCTAGTTTAGATCTTACCTTTTCATTATTGTATGTTATCCAATACCATTACTTTTATGTTTCTCTAGTTTAGATTAACCTTGCTTCTATTTCTATTTCATTTACTATCAAATTTGATTAAAACATTAAAGTTTGTTTCAAGGTTGTTTTTGTCTTTTAAAAAAAACAATAACAATAATATAGTATATCAAATTTTATAATTTCTATATAATAAATTAATAGTATATCAAATTTTCTGATTTCTATATAATAAATTAAATATTATTAAGAAAAAAAATCTCTTTACCCCAAATACTATTGTTCTATAAACATGGAGAAAAATCTCCCTCACTAGTGAACATTTCTATTTAATTCATATTTTTTTTCTACAAAATTTTATTTGAAAGTTGATGTGCATAGTTTATTCTTTTCTTTTACAATTTTTTTTTAAAGTTGATGTGATAGTTTTAATCGTAATAGAATTTTATATCCGATTTAAGTTTTGAATGAGATTAAGGGGAGGGGTGTGAGATTAAGTAATCTCAAAGTGTGAATTGGTTTGGACTAAGCTATAACCAAAGTAGTCTAATGTATTGATGAACCATGTACGTGAAAAGGATATCTAGAGAAATGGCAAGTACAACAGATGGTACCCATGTATCTCAGTATATGGATTTTTTTTTATATCGACATCAATGATCAGTTGTTTGTAGGTGCAAAAGGAAGATGCAAAAGTTTGATCATTAATGAATGTTATGCAGGTACAAAGAAGAAGCAAAAAATGTTTGAGGATGAAACTCATAGTGAAAAAATCTCAAGTGAGTGCACTGAAAATCAATTCATGCAAAGTTCATGGTCAGCCAAAGCCACTAGTAAGCAAACTTTTTGGTCAATTAGAAACCACTTGGTGTTGGTTCGGGGTAAGACTTAAAATCCCAAGGTGATTTATGTTGAGGGGAAGCTAGTAATGTAAAGTAGCAAATTGAAGGAAGCCCAACCATATGAAGATATAAATTGAAGATGATGACATGAATCAGATAAACACCAAGACATTTATTCGTTAAGGAGGAGACATTGCAGATCAAAGGAGCAACTTGCAGACATATTTACAATGTCTTTAACACAAGACCAATTTGAGTATTTGAGAGAAGCATTGGGCATTGTAAATATTGATGTAATTAGTAGTAGAAATTAGGGGGGAGTGTTGGAAGAATTAATTTCTACTCCACCTACCACTAGAAACCTCCACCATCTTCGAGAGAGTTCCTCCACCGACAATCCACCTACTTAACCACCGACACTCCAGCCACTGCATGAATTCTCTGGATCTTCGGGATCCTTCCATGACCTCTATAAATAGAGGCATATGTACACATTTGTATATCAAGCTAAGATCAGTTTCTTTGTTATTCTTCTATGTTTTTTGTTCCTTTGTTTTTTCCCTCTTCAATCTAGTACCCGCCATTGCCACCACTACCACTCCCTGTAGCATTGTTTCCATAGATGGAGCCAGAGCCACCTCCAACACTTCCACCATGTCCAATGCCATAGCCACTGCCAGCTCCTTCCACACCTCCCCTAGATCCATAGCCAACGCCAGAACCACCAATAGCACCATCGACACCGAAGCCAGACCCACGACTAGATCCATACCCAAACCCAGAACCAACAGGAGCATCGTCATCGACACCATATCCCGAGCTGCCACCAGAACCATACCCAGCTGTTGAACCTACAACACCACCAGTGCCATAACTAGAACCGTTGCCTGCGTTGAAACCAGCTCCAGAACCGCCCTCATCGTGTTTGGCACCGCTACCTGCACCGGTCTCATAACCCCCAAATGACCAACCAACTCCGGTCCTGAAATCGACACCGTTGTCAGAGCTAGCTCCCTCACCTCTGATGCTTATCCCATGGCCTTCACTAGCCCCGGAGCCCACACTAAAACTAGAGCCAACACCATCGGCACCTGCACCGTAGCCATACCCACCACCAAACCTGTAACCTATGCCTGGAGTGGGCTAACTCGGGAGCAATCTTCCCTCTCGAGATACTTTTTCGACAGGTTTTCCGGTGGTGTAGTTATAAATTTCGGATCAATCCAGAACTCTGATTGATTTAATGAGCATCTGGGTTGGTTTAAAATGGGGAAAAACTCCTGGAAAAAGGTTCTGAAATGCATAGAACTTCCAATGGTGTGGTTATAAATTTCGGACCAATCCAGAACTATGACAGATTTTCTGAGCATCTGGGTTGGTTTAAAATGGGGCAAAACACCTAGAATAAAGTTTTGAAATGCATGAAACTTTGATCCATGCAAAACTCAAACTACTCCTAAAAATCGAATACGCTAAAGAATTTGATTCGACTATGCAGGGAATGAGAAGATAGATCCACTAAGTACGGTGCGGGTGGTGGAGGATCCACTACAAATTTTATCTTCAGATCGAACAACCTCCACGATATCCCGACCATATTGCTTACAACTGATATGGAATCCAGTGGGATTGAAAAACTGTGTTTGTTAAATAAAGCATTAAGCAAAGTCGCCACTTTTTGCTAGATGGCCTACAGCCAGGGTGGGAAAATCTCAGTTACTTCTTGTTTTCTTGATCTCAAAATTGCAATTTTAACCATCACACACTACATTTTGGTGTTCTAAATCTACTAAAATATTTAAAAATTCTTCATCTACCAAATTTTGTCTGGGGTGATATGAATATCTCGTATCAAAAGCATGGAAGAATAGTTATCTTCCTCATTGTTTACATTTCATTTAGTGGGAGGCATTTCTTTCTGATCTTTGAGTTTCGTATACTCGTATTGTTTAGTATGTTCGTAGAGTTCGAGTAGCCTGTTCTTAATTTAGTATTCTTTGAATTAGATAATTAATTAAAATAATCCCCATTTTAAAATTATAGAAAGGTTTTGTAATCAAATGATTAAGCAAGAAATATATTTTCGATTTTTAATTACTATCTTATTTTCTCTATATTTGTGATTTTCAATTATTATCTTATTTTCTCTTATTTTGGTATTTCATAGTAGTTTTTTTGGGCCCAGTTTTCCTCTATATATTTTCATCACCCTCCTACCCCATACTACATCACTCTAAATGGATTGTCTCCTTTTTGGTCCTTGATTCCATAGACAATTGCCATATTCATTTTAAAATTATTGCAACTCTCAAACCTAGTTGTTTCAAACATAATTTTTTGGTTGCAAAACTATTTAGAATGTTGGTATTTAAGAGCTTGAAACATTAATACATGTAAAAATATGATAATATAGACAAAACAATCACATAGATTAACACAAAAGATTTACATAATAAAACATCCACTAAGAAAGGTATCAATATGTCTTATTATTCAATATATGCATATAAACAGGCTTACAACATTACAAAATGTCTCTTGGGGCTTCATGAATATACATAGGTTATATTGTTACATCACTTTAAGAACTTGCTTTGGCTACATAGGTTCAAGAAGTCCTTCCATTATATTAACTACCAAACATTTACCATAAGTAAATTTTTATAATTACCATAACTAATTGTTGTCATAATTCCAACAATCTCCACCTTGACATGAATTTACCTCATACCTTTCCCAAGCCCTTTTGTCACCTCTTTTGCAAGCCAAGAGAAGCCACACTCCACCGCACCTTCTCTAACAATACTGGTTTCCTGAACATGTCTAAACAACTTGCTTCAGTATGGACCACTCCACCTCCATTAGTAATCTTCTTTATATAATGATCCATTGACTTATTTTAGTCAAATACACAATGCTTTGACCACCACAAAACATTATATCATGTACTTATCCAAACTTACCCAATAGATCCTTGAATTCATGCAGGGCAAAACTTGAGGTAGGTCTCTTCTTTTCCAAGTATTCTGAATTAAGAGAACTACAAACTAAATCATGAAACCACTGTAGATGATGTTTGTGCTTTTGTGCTTCTAAGATACTGAAACATTTATTTCCATGCTCTTCACCTAGTTTTTCCATGTGTCCACTGACAACACCAACTGCATGTGAAATATTTGAACATTTCATCACAAACATCAATCTTCCTTCTATATTAGCATGTGGTACACGAGACATAACATTTTCTTCCTTACCACTAGGACATAAACTTGAAGAAAGTTTACAATGGAAAACTAAAGGGATGTTTACT
The DNA here is from genome assembly GCA_000966675.3 of Picea glauca. Classification (NCBI taxonomy): domain Eukaryota; kingdom Viridiplantae; phylum Streptophyta; class Pinopsida; order Pinales; family Pinaceae; genus Picea; species Picea glauca. The sequence continues at coordinate 102,585 of JZKD02S1932964.1, forward strand.
AGTTTTACAATGTTCATATTGAACCACATCAGTATCTTCTCCACAGACTTTTCTTGTGATAACCACAGCTTACCATTTTTCCCGTCTCTGTGTACTCCTATGCCCAAGATTTGTTTTGTTTCTCCTAGATCCTTCATCTGAAACATCCTAGTCAATGAAGCCTCTACCCTGCTAATATTAAACATGCTTAGCATATCATCAACATATAATACTAAGAACATAAAGTACCATTTTCAAACCTCTGAAAATAAACACAATGGCTATATCCACTTTTTAAGAAATTTCCGCTCACCATGAAAATATCTAACATCTTGTACAATTTCCTGGGTACCTTTAGGCCATACAATGATTCTTTGAGTTTGTAAAAAAATATCCCTTTGTGATCTTTAACAACTATTGATTGTTCCATGTACATATCTCTACTAGTGATGATTTTGTGGGTAGTAGAATCCCACATTATATATCCCTTAACTCCGTCACTGTAATCAATAGATATATAAAACTTACAGAAATTCAAAGATTGAAAGTATGAAAATAAATTATGGCTTATGGGTACCTACAACCCCAACCCTTTCTTGTTCATATGGCCCTATTGTCGATGCCATAAACACATAGGTGCACTTACTTTCTTAGATACTATCACAACTTCACTTGTTTCAGTTTTTCCTTTGAGTTTATACAGATTTTCAATCTTCTTTTCCTTCATAACCATCAAACTGCCCTTGAATACATGCAATTCTCCATCTTGACCTGTAAACTCATGATCACCATAATCCAACACTCTTAGAGAAATGGAATTTTTCTTTACTTCAAGCACATTTCTAACATTAATTAATATCCTTATAACCCCATGAAACATTTTGATTTTGACACTTCCAACCTCGATAGTGTTACAAGAATTATCATTACCCATAAGAACAACTCCACTATCAACTACTTGATAAGAAGTAAATCAATTTCTACTTGGGAAAATATGGTGCGAATCACCAGAGTCTAAAATATACTCTTCATAGTATTCAGAGACATTACTAATAGACAAGACTTCATCAATCATACTTGGACCTGATTCAACTGGATTTTCCTCTGATTTGGAGTCTTCCTTGGAATCCTGCAACTTACAACAATCCTTTTTAAGATTCCCAACTTTATTACAGTGCTATCATCTTCCCTTATCCTCTTTTCTTGTCAACTTAGCCCTGGATGTTCTACTCAAATATTATCCCCTTTCCGTGGACCAACCTCTAGCCACCAATGCTTCTAGTGTGGAAGTTTCAAGACTTGATTTTCTACACACCTCCTCACACAATAGATCTCTAACAACATAATCAAATTCAAGAGTCTCAGTTGTGCTAAAGTTAATGAAAATAACTAGATGATCCCAAGATTCAGGAAATTAAAATAACAATGTAATTTCCTTATCTTTGTCATTGGGTTTAACATCCATACTATTCAAATAGAAAATAAGATTATTAAACACATTCAAATTATATGCATTTTCCATACCTTCTCTCATTTTTAAAGTGTATAGATGTCTCTTTAGATAGATCTGATTCATCAAGGACTTCTCGAATTGTGCTAAGGGCTCTGGCATCCAAGTATTCTGACTCTTCATTGGTCATAGATGTGGTTTTTTCCCTCTTATTGTCTAAAGTCTTATGCAACCCTTGTTGTACTAATAAATATCACATTTTAAGTTTCCACAATTAGAAAGTATTTTTATCATTAAATTTTTCAATTTCGAGTTTAGTAGGTTTCACCTTTGCCATTAATTCCTCACACAAATATCAATTTAAATTTTCTTTTCACTCCTA
>JZKD02S1932964.1:122462-133449 GCA_000966675.3 Picea glauca
ATGTGATAAACATGGAATCAAAAGAGAGTACACAATTCCAAGGACTCCACAGCAAAATGGATTTGTTGAGAGGCAGAATAGATCAGTACAGCAAATGGCAAGATCAATGATGAATAAAAGAAACATACCTCAGACATATTGGGTGGAAGCAATTCATACAATTGTTCATATCCTTAACAAATCACATCTCAGACCACACAATGACAAGACTCCTTATGAACTATGGTTTGGAAGACCTGCTTCAATCAAGCATTTTAAAGTCTTTGGGAGTAAATGTTATATTAAAAATAATGATGAAAATATTGGCAAATATGATGACAGGGTTGATGAAGGTATCTTCTTGGGTTATGCTACAAACAATAAAGGGTATAGATGTTACAATAAGAGGCTGCATAAACTGGTTGATTGTATAGACATAAAAGTTGATGAAGAAATCCCAGTCAGAAATGTAAGCAGTGTTGAACCAAGCACAAAAGATATAGTTGAAGATGAAGATGAACAGGTCCAAGGATCAAAAAGAGAAGAATCTGAATCAGATGAAGATACAAATACTCAGGTTGACATAAATCAGCAGAAAGAAACAAACTCACCTCTCAGAACTATTAGAAAGAATGATCCTGAAAATTAGATAATTGGAGATATAAATAAAGGAGTTCAGACAAGAAGGAAATTGATTAAAGACTCAGAACAATCTCATGTTGCCTTTTTATCTATGACTGGACCTAAAAATTTTGATGAAGCCAGCCAACATGATGATTATATTAGAGCTATGAATGAAGAGCTTGATCAAATTGAGAAGAACAATACTTGGGAGATTGTTCCTAGACCTAAAGACAAGAATGTAATAGGTTCCAAATGGGTGTTCAAAAATAAAATGAATGAAAAAGGACAAGTTGTTAGAAATAAAGCCAGATTGGTCTGTAAAGGGTATGCACAAGTTGAAGGTCAGGATTTTGATGAAAATTTTGCACCAGTGGAAAGATTGGAAGCTATCAGAATGTTTCTTGCATATTCATGGCATAATAACCTTAAAGCGTATCAGATGGATGTTAAGTCAACATTTCTTAATGGATATATAGAGGAAGAAGTATATATGGAGCAACCTTAAGGATTCTCATTGACAGATAACCCTGATTATGTCTGCAAGCTGAAGAAGGATTTATATGGACTGAAACAAGCACCATGATCTTGGTATTATAGACTGGACAAATTTTTACAAGACAAAGGATTCAAGAAAGGTATTGTTGATAGCAATCTCTACATAAAAACTAAAGGTGATGATTTACTAGTTGTTTTGATTTATGTAGATGACATTATTTTTCGCTATAATAATGATTCATTTGTTTAGTGGTTTGATAACTCTATGCAAATAGAGTTTGAGATGTCCATGATAGGAGAATTGTCATATTTTCTTGGCTTACAAGTAAAACAGAGTTCTGCAGGAATTTTTATCTCTCAAGAAAAATATTTGAAAGAGATGTTGAAGAAATTTCAGATGGAAGATTCTTCTCCTGTTAGTACACCTATGGTGTTTGGTTGCAAGCTTAGTAAAGATGAAATTTCACTCGATGTTGATCAAAGGACATATCGATCAATGATAGGCAGTCTTCTATACATCACAACATCTCGTCCTAATATAATGCAAGTTGTTGAAATGGTAGGTCGTTATCAGTCTGCTCCTAAACAAATTCATTTGGTAGTTTTCACAAGGATATTCAAATACTTGAAGGTAACAATGAATTATGGTCTGTGGTATCCCAGAAATCAGAATTTTCAGTTAACTGCTTATTCAGATGCAAATTGGGCAAATTGTGTGGATGAGAGAAAGAGCACCAGGGGAGGTGCATTCTTCCTAGGTGACTCGTTGGTAGCATGGATTAGTAAGAAGCAGGGATCTATTTCCTTATCAACTACAAAGGTAGAGTACATTATTGTTGCTACTTGTTGCACTCAGATTTTATGGATGATTCAAACTCTTACATATTTGAAGGTAAATTACACTGATCCGATTACAATTCACTGTGATAACGCTAGTGCCATTAGCGTCTCCAAGAATCTTGTTCTTCATTACAAGACTAAGAATATCCCAATAAAATATCATTTTCTCAGAGAACAAGTTGCAAACAAAGTCCTTCAGCTGAATTATATTCCTTCCATAGAACATATAGTTGATATCTTTACTAAACCGTTAGCAGCGACCCCTTTTGGATATCTTCATCAAAAGTTGGGTGTTATAACTTCTTTCGTCTAATTTGTTCACCTAGTCAGGGGGAGTACTTATTGAATATATGTTGTATTTCTAAGTTTCTCATAGTTGACAGGGGGAGTATGTACTGCAACAGCTTAGGGGGAGCATGTTTCTTCTTTGACATTGATGTCAAAGGGGGAGAAAATGTGGTAATTTTAAGGATGCTACAGTGGTATAATTGGATGTTCTTCAAGGGGTTTCCATCAATGCCAAAGGGGGAGATTGTTGGCATTTTTTAGACAAAGGCAGAGTATGCATGTTTGTCATTAATGGAAAATATCATGATCAGCAACACAATGAAAATGATGGAATGGAAATATCAGTAGTGCAAGCTCAGAAGGAGGAGCAACAGTGATCATTGGATCCCATTCAGAATTCCCAATGACCATCAGATCTGAATTAAGACCGGAGGAGCGCACAGAAGAGGAGAACAGATCTCAGGCATCAGATCTAAGTGAGAATACCGACCATCGTCAGATACATAAGAGGGAGCATGATCTTTAAGTACAAGATGAGGTGGGCTTAGAAAGTCCCGAAAGCAGGAGGACCGTTGATCCAAGAAGGACACGTGGAAAACAGTCAGAGCACGACAAAGGTTTCATTTCGGAGTTTCACAGATCAAGAAATCCAAAGGAAAGAGGTTCTCTAACCACTCGAACTTGCGATATGCGAAATCACGATAACAATCCTGACCATTGGAGTCATAGAACACGTGGAAAGCTATTGGAATTTTGTTGACTTGCACATTGGAGGAGTCAACGGAGCATGGTGTGGGAACTCGCAATATGCGATATCCAAAAATGATCCGAGCCGTTGGATTGAGGGTTGATCTGAACCCTTGGATCGAGGTATGTTGTGGAACGTTGGATGGAGAGGACACATGGTGAGTGATTGGCATCTCGCTGACTAGAAAGTCAAAGGAAGGAAATCCTCTAACCTTGCAACTCATGAAACGCGATATTGCGATGAGATCTGGACCATCGGATAATTGGAGATCTCGACTGTTCATCGGGCTCGATGAAGTTCATAAGTTCACAAAATGTGAAACACCTTTTGGTGTAGGCTGTGGTCACCGCCGATGGTCATATGAGAGGAAAGAGCTAGCATGAAGCTAGGATCCATTTCAGGGATCACAACTTGGAGTGTCGAGACCCTTCATCACAGGAATCCAAAAACGTGAGATCGCGATCAGATCTGGACCATCGGATCATTAGAGATCTCAACCGTTGATCAGGATCAATGAAGTTCATAAGTTCATGAAATGCGAAACACCTTTTGGTGTAGGTTTTGGTCACAACCGATGGTCATATGAGAGGGAAAAGCTAGCATGAATCTAAGCTCCATTTCAGGGATCACAACTTGGAGTGTGGAGACCCTTCGAAACAGGATTGTCGAAATGAAAAATGCGAAACGCATTTTGATTAGTCCCATGGTCACATCCAGTGGGCATATGGGATAAACGAAAGACCTTGCGGATTTAATCCAATGATGCTTGTTAAATGGAAATTTGATTGAAGGGATACGGTTGATCTTTACGATTAAATGTTCAGTTACGATTCAGTTAGTAGAACCGAATCATGGTTCTTGTACGGTTGACGATTGAGTGGCTAAAGCATTGTTGGCCTAGGTATTCAAGGTGTAACTGAAGTTGTGTGTAGTGCATAAAAGAAAGACGGAGTGACTGGGAAGGGATGGTTGTTCTGAATGAAAAATGAGTTGAACTGTAAGAAAGGGAAAATTACAGTATGCACAGTGTGAGACCGACAATATGCACAATGTGAGATAAAACTTAGAGAGGAGTAACAGATGTTGAATAGACTGAAGCAGAGAAGAATTGCAAAACAGATAGAAGCATAGAAGAATTGCAGGACAGAAGAGAAGTGGTAAATTGAAAACAACTGCGGTGTTGGTTATTCAATCATTTTACTTATAATCAGGGAGGTAGGGTGGTGCTATGGAGGACTCTGGTCCTCTGATATTCGATTTGGTGCTTGAATATTGGGAGTTGTAGCTTCCATCTAGTTGTGGCTAGGAAAAAGGGTGGCAGGGTGGTGCTTGGGAAAACATAGAGTTTTCTGTATGCAAGTTGGTGCTTGTATAAGTGGAAGTAGGTGCTTCCATCCAGTCGATGTTGGAACACTCAGGGAGTTGGTGCTTCCTTCTAGTGGGTGTTAGAGAAACCAGAGATTTGGTGCTCTCAAAAAATTTGGAGCCTGTAAAACAGAGGTAGTAGCCTCACTTTGAGTTGGTGCTCAAACATAGATGATGTACAGAACTTAAAAGACTTCCTATCATTTCGAAGAAGAAGAGGTTTTCTCCCTTTATGGGTTTCCTCATGAAAATCTATCTCTATGTATATCTTATGTGTGATTGATGCTCATTATTTATGTTGTTCATATGATGTATAATATCGATGGTCACTTGATGAAAGATTAAAAATGGTTTAATAGACTTAAAATTGTTTAAGCACAGTAACAATTGATTCACCCCCCCTCTCAGTTGTCTTAGTAATTTCAACAAATGTTGTGCTCTTTAATCCTTATTTGAAACAAATGTCATGTTTCTCTTATGTCACATTTATTGCATGAGAAATCTACTTTATAAACCCCTTTACATTGGTAATGGTCCAAAGTGTCTTTAACTGATCTAATATTTTGTCTAATGGTTACCAATGGTTTAAAATAGGTTTTGATCTCTTTCTTACTATGGACTTTCTAAATATTTTATGTGACCCTTTTAATGTAGGGAAGGTGAGCTATCTTTCTAGGGTTATAATGGTTTCTGAAATATGGCTCATGTCTTTCCTTTTCCATGTGTTTTCTTAATTCACTTATAATGTCCCTATTCATGTATTTTATTCTCTTGAAAACCTTGGTATGGTGGTATTTGTCCTATTTTAGGTGTTCTTCATCAAGTATTATGATAGCTCTCACGGTTAGGGTGTTCAAAACTTCCATATTGTGAGTGGGGTGGTGATTAAAGTAAGCATGAAGATAACTCTCTGTGTGAGTTTTCTTCCTATAGACTCCATGGAAAATGTAACACACCCCAAACTCACTTATGGGAATATGTCATGGAAATTCAAACTCTGTCACATACAGAATTTTCAAAATTATTTTACCTCGTTCATTAATTCTCTAATACCATTAATCAATTAATTGCAGCCTTGTTGAAGGATCATATAACCCTTATACTTCAAATTGATACCAATGTGAAATATTCCCTACGTATGAAACACTATCAAAACCCAACAACAACATGCAAATCCATGCATAACTTACAATAACATGAATAATGATAAGAATTCATGACATAAAATAATTAAGCACATATATAACCTTACATTAATTAGAATAAAAATCACATAACATAAATAACACTTATAATTTATGAAATCACCAATACGTTGCAGACCTTAGATGTTTCACCCAGCCATATATGTTGTTGTTCTAGCACTCTCAATAGTAGTTCATCCCCAAGCAGGGTCTATGACTCCACCATGAAAAATGGATACCTATGTCAACTAAGGTATTATAGTTAGCACAACAATGGTTAGCAAATGTACCAAACTTCAACAAGAATTCCAACCTACAACCTCTCATTCACCACCAACCTTTACAACCCAAGGAAGTGTACCCCCTTCTCTACACTACATTCCATTGGGATATTCCACTTCCCTTTTAAGGAAACAACATAGACCGACCAGGAAGTCTCGGAGCTCTTTGGATCTAAGAAATCCAACTGCTATAATGGAGTCTCGAGGCACCCTCGAGGGGTCACACTTGGGGAAACCTATCCTAGACAATTATCCCTCCAGGGATCCAGCCTTCCCCAAGGAGAATTGTACACCCAAATCCACCTAGGGTTTACATGGTTCACAATGCCACAGGGTTATAGTGGCTCACTAGATCACACTCAATATTCCAAACCAAAAATGGTAAAAATAAATGATGAGAATGATGGAATGAATGAGTTTTCCACTATAATTCAAGTTTAAATATGCATGTTCCCTTTTAGAAAAGTGGAAACCAAGGAACTACTTTCCCCAGCACTTGGTAACTCTCCCCCCCACTTTGATAACTTAGAATAAAAACATAAATTAGGACTTAGCTTTTAGAAATATATTATTATATTACTTGGCTTCATCCCCCTTGACTTAGCCCCTTTCCTTAAGCTCTTACCCACTTTCCCTCGCATGGAGTCCTATCCCCCCATACTCTCTTATATGACTTGACCTGTAATAGTGGTGTACTTTATTAATATCATGAGCATGATTTATAGTTTGCAATGCCATGTTGAATGACCTTTCAAAATATAGGCTCGCTGGCCTAATATCACACAGGAGCTCTATCCCAAAACATATATACATAGGAACTCCAGACCAAAAACCATATTGGCTCACTAGCCTATATAACATATGTACATTTACAACCTAGGGTATTAGAATCAAGGTACCCATATTGCTTCCAGTGAATTAATACATCTAGAAAAGGTATGCTACTTTTCTCCTCCAACTCCATGGTAAAATTAATGTCCTCTAAGAGGAAATTAAGGTGCTCAAAGAATTTACTAAGTTCTTCTTTCTCATGTGGCCATACCACATTAGTTTCATCCACACATATTTTCCATCTCTTTGGCTTCGGCGGGTTATGAGTCAATAGATCTTTCTTCAATTTTTTTCCATAAAGAGGTTGCAACAATGGGAGACAAAGGGGACACGATTTATACACCACTAGTTTTCTCATAAAACACTCCATGAAAACTAACAAATGTATATCTAAGGAAAACTTCTACCAATTTTGTCATTTCAGGGTCTATGACCTCATTAACAATCTGGATAGATTTGTTAAGAGGTATCTTTGTAAAGAGTGAACTGCATCAAAACTAATGATGATATCATTAGGTTTAAGTCATTCATTGATCTAGATTGTATACGGAATGAAATGAAACACACACCAAAATATAGCGAAGAGCATAATAACACATTGAAAACCCAACTTCTATTAATGAATGACATGGTGGAATATTGTAGAACACAAAAAACATGGTCTTGTCTAATGCTTTCCTTGTGTTCATTGGCTAGGGACTGATGTTGTCTTCTAAGTTGTAGATAATGCTATCAACAAGAATCATTTTGGGTGCTAGTGGAAAATTGAGTCCTTTCTTTAAGACACTCATCTCTGCATGCTCAGGTGCATGAAAAGACAAGTTTATAATGTTTTTCTCATCATTATTGTCCTTGGTCATGTCTTATTTAATCAAAAACCATTTAAAATTTCTCTCTTGAATGTTATATGCCAAGCACCCATCCTTGTCAACCTTTAAAGAAATACTTGAATCGATAGTCAACAACATGTCAAAACATGTAGTGGCCACCATTTTTAAGTGTATATCGAATGCACCATGTGAGAGGTGATCAAGCATAGCCCTTACCCTCCCGATTTCTTTGCAAAAAATAGTTATATCAATCTTATCAAATGTCAAATAATTCCATCTATTTATCAAATGATGGTTAATTATAGAAAACATAGGTAAAACACTATTGTCCCTGCATTTTTTTAAGAAATTCAAGGTCAATCAATATTTTGATTAACCCTTTCTCTTTCTTTGTTTGTATTTTTATTTTCTTTCACTTATGATTCTTTTTGTTTCTTTATTCCCTTTATTTAGGCCCACTCCTATCCTGGTTGTTTATAGAGATAATTCACAATTCTCCCAAAGAATGGCTCCTTGAAAGAAATTTTTGAATGGAAATATTGTCAACATCTCTAATTATTTTGAAACTTTAGTTGACATATTAGAGAATGGTTTTTAGACCCACATTGCTAAAGGGTGTCTCAAAAAAGTAGGTGAGCCTCCAAGGAGATTTATCATAAGGGTTTTGATTCATTTTCAATCTAATTGAGTCATTTAGCCTAGGTTGTATTGCCTTCCACCTTTCATGGGCCTGACTTGGTTGAAATATGTGAAAAGTTATATATGACTCTTTCATTTTTAGCAAACCAACATTAGATTAGGATCTACGGACTTGGTGCAAGGTGGGAGAATAAATTCTCCAAGGACATTGAAACTAAAACTAGGAGTCACTAGCGAGAGATAAATCCATTAGTAGCAATAAGTGTTTTCCAAGAATTATCCTCTATCATAGGAGTTAAGCATGATGTTTCACTAGAGAAAGTGGGGTGATATCCCCTCTCTACTTGTTTTGGTGTCCATGGACTATTATGTGTATGGAGATTTAGGAAGTGCAAGTCCCTCTAAGTAGTATCACTTCTCAAAATTTTGGTCTTGTTTTCCTTTCCCATATGTGTGGCCTTGACCAATGACTATTTTCACGATGTCTTATAACAAATTGGTATCCTTAGTGGTCATTCCTAGGGAATCTATACAATGTGACTATGGGTGGGAAGTGTTTGTGGTATCTAAGGTAGATGTCGAACCTCTATTTCAGTTCCCCTGGAGGGTTCCCAGGTTCATGAGGGTACTTGCACTAGTAAGGGTTGTTATGTGTGGGTTACTATAAATATCTCTCACACCTTCACTAGCTAGGATTTATGAACTTGACATCCCCAAAGGGTTGGTTTTCGAAAGACCCATTTATCCACTGGTTTTCCTATTGATAGCATAGATTTTCTAGGGGTTTCCTCTTTGATTCTATGTGTATACATTCATAGGTTGATTGTTTTTAATTTTCATAACACATTTATTCACCACGACTAACCAAATTCTTCATCGATCATGTATACAATGTGTACTTTCTCCCAAGGAGGAAGAACCACCACTTGTTACATGAATCTTGTTTTCCACTGCAAATGACATAGAGCCTAAAGAGTCATAGAGGAATTTCTCAGGGTCAAATGAGAGTGAGAGTGTAGAAATTGAAGTGGTTGATGAAATTCCTCTAGCAAACTTCAAACCTCCTTTGACCGGTACTTTCAACCCGATAATCTTGAGGTAAAGACACACTTTATTGAGTTCTTTTCATTTTTTAGTGATCCTCAATTTATTTAAGGCATGCGTTTTTCATCAAGTATGGAATATTCCTCAATCTTGTCTCCAAGTTTCATGGGAGGAACCTTAGTGATTTACTCCTTATCATCTATTAGTTCCATAGGTGCTACTCCATCCATGCCTAGTACATTTGATTTCTCCATGTGGGGAATTTTGTCGGTCACTCAATTTTCATCAATGATTGTACCTAGTGCCAACATGTCAATCATGTCCATCTCAATGCCCACATCCATATTAGTGTTTGGTGGGGGGGGAATCCTTGTTTTTAAAATTGTAGGTGGATTTCTGGAAGTTTGGCTCCAAACAAGAATTAGTATTGAAAACTAGATAGCATTTCCTTTCATTTTCAAGAATTTAAAAAACACTGACAAATTAAATAATTTAATGTATTATGTATAATAATTTAGGGGAGGACTTGCATTATTGAGATAGGATCATTAATATATCATATGCAAGAGACAAAATTGTATTCCATTTGAAAATATAAGATGGGCCTGAAATTTAAGGCTTATCTCACTTGAGATGGAAAATTCTACTCCCTATATTGGAATGCATACAAACCCTTTCCTTGGTGGAAAAATTCAAGGAATACCTACATACCAACCACTTTTTTACACTCAAAATTGGTTCTCCAAATTATTTGAGTGGAGTTGTTCCATTATCATTAGTTTTTCCATTAAGGAGCATTTTCACAAGCCCAAATTAACTTTAAAATAACTTTATTTATTTGGAATTATTCTTAAAAGTAGTTCTAAAAACTACGCAAGTTCAATTCCAAATATATATCTTGAATAATACCCTTGTAGGGCCATGTTCTCTCTTGCCAACTAATGTGAACCATTTTTTTTCCTTATGAAAGAGAGGTTCTTGGTGAGATTGAGGAACCTTTTTTCTTTGAGACGTAACACCCTTATGATAGTATTGGGATAGATTTTGGTAACCTTCCCTTCATCCTTGTTTCCCTTGCTTGAGAGAGAGTTTACCTAGATAAATAATTGAGATTTTACCTTGATTGTATCCTAGTGGATTTACTAGGATCAACCTACCATAGTGAGAGAGTAATATCCTTCTATACATGTGGTTGAAGGTTGAAGGACCTAGATTCGAGTGATGGAGGTGTTGCAATAATAGATCAAGTATTCATGTTTGATTTAGCATATATTTCATGGTTTGTAATATAGATATATCTTCTCCTTACCCACCCCTTCCCTCTCAATTCCTTGTTATTATTCTTGTGCATGCTTATTATAATAAGATCTAGGAATTAGTATTGGATTGTTCAAATTAAAAATAATTTAGATTAATATATTCATTGAAATGCATATGTTGGATTGGAAAAAAAATTGGTTACTTTAATTTGTGCAGATATAAATAGAAATACGGTGTTGGAGCTATCTTAAATTGGAGCTACTCACTTGGATCTACATCAACCAATGTTAAAAGGGTATGTCTCTCTCCTCCTTATGTTTCACATCATGTTATGAGATGTTGATATAGGGAAATTAGATAGTAATATCTCAATTGTCTGTGGTGATATTCCAACCTTGTCACTAGGGAATCCTAGATCTAGTGATAGGAGTGATAGTTGTGCATTCCCTATGAGATACAAAATAAGTTTTTGGGGGCTATGTCATTGGTTTTTGGTGTTGAAAAATCCCATGAGGCCATGAGACCTATCCATTCCACACTAAATGTCAAAATTGTGCATTGTACACTACTTATAGGGTA
>JZKD02S1932964.1:133499-147958 GCA_000966675.3 Picea glauca
TATATATATATATATATATATATATATATAAAGTCTTGGGACATAATACCTATTACCTATTAGTATCTAAGTCCCTAACTTTCATTATTAAAGAATCACTTAGCCTCTGTGACCCATTAATGTTGTGCCAAACATCAAAAATATTCTCATCACGTACTTCTAGACCCAAAATTACCTGTATAAGACCTCTATGTTATTTTTGGGCCCTATATGTGTCTTGTGATCACTAAAATTAAAGTAATTATTTGAGCCTAAGTGTCTAGTTTTTCATTACGAAACCATAAATCTAGAGCTGAGACCCATTGATGGTCCACCAATCACTAGAATAATTTCCATATCTCACCTGCAAGCAAAATATTCCATTTATAGATCCTTTGTGATGATTTAGGGCTATGTGTATGGAATGTGATCCCTAAAAGTAGATGTTATGAAATAATTTATGATTTTTTATCTTTGAATGGTGTAGTAGGAAATGAGACCCGTCCATAGAATGTTTAAATGGATAGAACGCATGCACTATGTATCTAATTATTGTTTCCATCACACCATTCAAATCCAAACATATATTAGGAATGTCTGAGAGATTCCCTACTTGATGAAGAAACCTATTCAAGGAACCTCTAACATATTAATTATTTTTTACTCTACAATTTTGATATCTCACTCATGACATATTAGGCATAGGGGAAAGAAACTATGTTAACATTGCATTGTGTATCTAGTCATTGTCCAAGGGTAAACAAATAGTAGATTTTTCCTTCGTAAGACATGCCTACAATGGAGTACTAGCAATGGAAATTGATCATCATCTAAAGAGAATTTAATCATAGCACTAAAGGAACATGAAATCAATTTTGATTGGACTTGAGGGTATTTTGATGGGGACTTTCCATGATATCCCATATTTGTGTGGGGATGGTGCAATTTTATTCCTAGACCAACAACACTTTTTCAAGTTAAATTTTGGAGTAGGGACATGTACCAATAACTAAGAAAATATTTATGCTATGTGGTTCTTATTGAAGACCAATGTAGACAAGGGTGTTAAAAAGTTGCAAGAGTTTGGATATTTGAAGTTGGTGGTGGATTGAGAAACTAAAAAATGTAAATTAAATAATGTGTTGTTGAGCCTCTTATGAGTCAGTGCCTATAGGTAAAGGAAATCTTTGAAGTTTTATCATTTTCTCATGTCCATAGAGAATTTAATATCCTAGTTGATCAAATATTAAAATACACACTTTGTTTATGGATGAAGGGATCCTTAATGAGAAAGAGTTAAGAGATGGATCTCTAGTATCAATCTTTGATTGAGTTTTGTTTTATTAAATGGGTTCATACCTCTAGCTTCCCATTACTATGTTTCTTATCTATTGAATTTTGAATGTTTTTCTATTATAGCCTTTGGGTTGGGTGAAAAAAAGATTGGCTTATTATTGTAAAGGATTCTCTCAAGGAGCTTGAAAAATTGTTTACAAGTAGACATAGAGTGGAAATAGGGTCAATATGAAATATAGTACTCAAGAGTGTTTATTTTTTGAGCCTAAAAAGATAGCATGATGTATATTTTGATTTCACCTTAGAAAATATCGAATATAAGTTTTTTTTTTTAATTGGAAAAAGAAAAAACATGCCTACAATAGTTCCAACACCACCGTATTTATCCTCATTAACTTCCTCACCACCATTAGTATTGATTTACTCATTATTATCATAGGTTTGCTACACATTGTGATATTTAAAATTCTGAACCCACTATTATAGCACACCAAAATCGCATTTGAATATAACATCAAAAAAATATAGCAATTCTTTCAATACGACATTTTAGTTATTAATAGCATGTGCATGCTTCTATATGGTCAAAATGTGCAAGAATTATGGAAGAACTATTTTTCTTATGCAAAAAAGAACCTACACATTTTGGTGAACTATAATAGTGGGTTCAAAAGCATGAAAATAATCAGCTGCATTTAAATTTCCTATATGACATGATCAACCCCATCTAAGAATTTTGATATAGCGAGCCTATGAAGGAATTTATAATTATCAAAAGGAAATGTATTTGAATCATTAAATTAATATAAATTTACACTATGGAATAACTTTAACTATGAAAATATGTGTATATAACATGAATGGTTAAGGTTTTAGAGAGAATTACAATTTACCATGAATATTATGAATACAACATGATGGGTTGTATTGGGTTTTTAAATTTAGAAGAAACAGGTTAAATCATATGAGATCCAAATAACTATGAAAGGATATTTAATATCAATGTCATTTTTCCTTGAGGTTTAAAAAAAATGTTGTTTAATTATTTATTTGAAAACTTTTGATATTTGACTTAACTCTGTAAGTTCCCACTTTATTTGCAGTTGGGTAGGTTTTAACTTTCTTCAGAGACAAGTTCCTTATTCCTAAATGTAGGTTTCCATCCCATCAATCCATCCATATAATTCCATGTCAGATGTGTAGTCATTCTTTACCTTCACATGATTTAGGATCAAACCAATCATTGAGTACTCATTCAATTGAGGCCTATTTTCGCGAAATAAGTAAGATCAAGTAAGGATTAGGAGATAACCTATCCAATCAGAGAAGTGGGATGATAGAAAGTGAACATGAGTATAAACTTGATTGCTAATAAATATCTCTATTAAACAGAAAGATACAATACATAAGGACTCATAATGAAGTATTTATGTAGATCCAAATAATCATGGAGATCATTCATTACCAACATAAGAAAGTAGAAACACAAATTCATTTAATAAAAGACACTAAGAGAATAGTAAGTTCCATTACCTAACCACTCAATAAGACACCCTTAGAGTTCATGAAAAAATAAGTTAAGAAAACCAATCAAAGAACTTTAAATCAACTCAAAGAACCAATTGCATCGAAAGAATAAGTTATGAAGAATAGCGAGCTTTTATCGATGAGGCTTAAATTTTTTGTTTTTATTTTTTTGGGGAATGGGTTGGTAGGCCCTAGGACCTAGGGTTAGTTGAGGCCTCAAAGACCCCACTTAATCCCTAAATTATTTCCAACTATATATAATATGTATGATTTCTGTAGAAATTTCAATACAAATGTGATTCTCCTGATCTAACAATTATACGCCACTGTTAAATACATAATCGCTTCTATTATTATTCTTATGGAAAATTAAACCACGATCACAACCACAATCACAAAGTGAAATATCAATAACACATAACACAGAAGTTTTACCGAGAAAGCGTAAAGATAAAAACCCCACTATCATATATTATGTATATCATGAATCATGAAACAATCTCATACAAAACTCTAATACAAGAGCTCTCAGTAAAATACAATCGTCTCACACTGTCATACACAAATCAACAAATACATGTGCCAATTCTTGTGTCCAGATAGCCTGCCTCCTCTGCACAATCTCTGCAATTTGAATTCTCACAATGATCATTTCAAATTGCCTAGTTTGCACATGCTCATAAGCATATCCACTACATGTGTGATCAAATCACAACTGATATCCAAACTGTCCCTTTCACCTTTTATCTCAATTGGGTCTCCACTAGATCTGACATGCATTTAATTAACTGTGGTGAATCTTCAATTGCATGTGATTTCACTGATTTACTGAACTCTCACTAGTGCATGTTTATTTACAACTAGTACAACTGATCTTAACTCACTTAACTACACTTATAATTCTGTTACAAATCCAACTCAGTTAGTTATGAATGAAATAATAGATTAATATTTATTGTCCAATTTATTTAAGGGAAAAAAAAATTAGACACGTGTTTCTTGTTGACTTTTCAACACTCCCTCTCAACAAGAAAGGGATTATCCTTCACTCCAATCCTATCTCTATGATATTCGAATTTGCTCCTGGTGAGCGCCTTCGTTAGAATGTCTACATCATGATCTTTCGTAGGAATGTACTGAAGCAACATGATCTTCCGCTACACACAATCTTTGAGATGATGATACTGGATATCTATAAGCTTAGATCTGTCATGAAACACAGGATTAATCGAGAGTTTAATGCAACTCTGATTATCACAATAAATCACTATCGGATCTAAATGAGAACCAAACAAACCAACCAATATCTTCCTCATTCAGATAGCCTCACATGCAGCTTGACTTGCTTCCATGTATTCTGTTTCCACTGAACTAAGTGCCACAGATCTCTATTTCCTATTGTACCAAGAAACAATTGTAGATTTGATACTAAAGATCCCCCTTGATGTGCTCTTTTTGTCCATTGGGCTGCCTGCTCAATCTACATCCATGAAGCCATGCAACTTCACCTCACCTGTCTGTCTGTACCATAATCCATACTCAGATGTGCCCTCCAGATATCTCAAGACATGCTTACCCGCCTTCCAAAAGAGTTTGGTAGGCTTAACCATCGCTTAACTTAGTTGTTTAACCGCATAGAAAATGTCTGATCTTGTGTTCACTAAATACATTAGTGAACCCACTAACTGTCGATAGACAGTAGCATCCACTACTTCTCCAGAACTACCATCCTCTTTCCTCTAGTTTCCTGGAAGAGAAATATCCATGGGTTTGCATCCCTCCATGTGAAACTTACCCAGTATCTCTCTTGCATACTTTCCTTGAGACACAAAAATTTCACCATCTCACTGCCATATTTCCAATCCAAGGAAATAATGAAGAAGGCCCAAATCCTTCATCTCGAACTCCTTTGCAAGGTCATCCTTGCATGAGTGTATCAGCTTCTCATCACCAGTCAGTATTAAATCATCAACATAAAGCACAATGATTAAAATCTTACCCTCCACCACAATTTGGTATAGGTTTGCATCTACTTCACTTTTGGTGAAGCCTAGTCTGGTGAAATAGTTGTCTATCCAAGTGTACCAAGCATGGGGTGTTTGCTTCAGCCCATATAGTGCTCTCTTGAGTCTTCACACATGCGAATCTCTATCAAAGGTCTCAAAAACTTCTGGCTACTCAATGTACACTTCTTCCTCAATGATCTCATTGAGGAACGTAGTTTTTACATCCATCTAATGAATGCGCCTACCCATCTGCACTGAGAGTGCAAGGATGGATCTTATGGAAGAGAACCTTGTGACAGGTGCAAAAGTCTCATCATAATCTATCCCCTCGATCTATGAGAAGCCTCGGGCCACAAACCTGGCCTTTTATTTCTCCACACTCCCATCAGCAGCTTTCTTTACCTTGTAGATCCATCTCGAACCTACCACTGATTTATCAATCGGTCTTGGGGCAATTTCCCATGCATTGTTTTTGACAATGGAGTCATACTCCTCTACCATAGCATCAACCCAAGTGGGGTCCTTCACTGCTTCCTGAAAGGAATATGGTTCAGTCACAATACATTTTCTCATGAGAGCCATGTATCCAGCAAATCGATCAGGAGACTATCTCTATCTGCGCTGTGAAGTACGGGCTCCTACATTCTGTGTAGCATCTAGTCTTAATCTATCAGCTTCCATGGTGCACTTTCTGCCATTTCTGATGGATGGCTCTACTTGAGTGGTTTCCTCCACTCCATGACCCTCCTCATGTGGTTGGTCCACATCTTGAGACTCATCCTTGGGAACCAGTAGTTCCTCTTCTGCATGAAATTCTAGCTCCCTCTCAAGCGACAACCACATGGCTTTCCCCTCATCGAATTTTATATCTCGTCGCATAACAGTCATCTTATTGTTCTGAAAATACACACGATAATTATGGGATGTTTATGTGTACCCCACAAATATCCCAACTTCAACAGTCGGTTCTAGCTTCTTTCTAGAATCCTTGGTCACATGCACATAAACAGATGAGCCAAAAATTTTAAAATGGGAAACATCAGGTTTCTTACTAGTAAAAGCTTCTTCAGGTGTACTCATGCCAAGTAGTCTATGAGGACAACGGTTCTGCATATAAACCACAGTATTACATGCTTCTACCCACAAATGCATTGGTAGGCCCTAATCATGCAACATCACTCGTGTTGCACCCACGATCGTTCTGTTCTTTCTCTCCGCAACCCCATTTTGTTGTGGGTTATGAGGCTCTATGAGTTATCTTTGAATTCCTTCTCTCCTACAGAAGTCTTTGAATTCGTTAGAGATGTATTCTCCACCATTATCACTCTCTAGAGCCTTCACTTGCTTCCCCGACTCTTTCTCCACCAATGCTTTAAACTCACGGAACTTTGAGAATGTTTGATCCTTCTTCTGCATGAAGAATATCCAGCATTTACAAGAAAATTCATCAACAAAAATAACATAATACCTATGTTTTGTTGTTGAAGCAATTGAGAATGGTCCACACACATCCGTGTGAATTATCTCCAGGATCACCGAAGCATGGTTCTCATTTTCATGAAAGGTGGACTTTACATACTTCCCCAGGGTGCACCCCTTGCACTGATCTAACTGAGCAAGTGTTCCCCTTGGAAGTCCAGTAGATATCTATTGCATGATATTCAAGTCTCCATTATGAATATGGCCCAATCTCCTGTGCCATAATTCACCTTCATCTCGGCTCACCACTTTTTTTGCCTTGCCTATCATGGCACTACAGCCATCTACCTCCAGCATGTAGAGATTCTTAACTCAAATCCCTATCTTCTTGACTTGACCCGTTGCTTTATGTCGCAGGTAGGATTTTCCACTGCTAAAAACAACATCATAGCCTTTGTCCTCCAACATTGCCACTGAGACCAAGTTTTTCTTCAGACATGGAACATGCATAAAAATTTTCAATTGAAATGGTTTACCTGACTCCCTCTGAAAGGTAATGGTACCAATACTAGTTGCACTGTATTGTCCACCGTCGCCCATCTCTATATGCATTCTGAGATTTTTCTCCTCCAGGTCAATGAAAGACTCTTTATCTCCCGTCATGTGGAAGGAAGCGCCACTATCCAAATACCACACCGATCCCGATGCACTTGAATCCATGCATGCGATCAAAGCGAAGTCAAGTTCAAATTGTGAGACAAGAGCCTCACCAGTTGTAGCTCCAGCAACCGTCTTGTTCTTCTTCTTCTGTGGATAGTTAGTAGCGAGATGCCCATGTTTGTGACAGTGAAAACACTTCACTTTGGACAAATCCAGCTTCTTGACTTTAGACTCGTATTTTGGATGGAATTTCTTCCATTTCCCTTTCCTTGCCTTGGTAGTTGTTGGTCACTATAATTGCTTAATTGATTCAAACAATCAAGTGATACATAAATTATCAACCCAGGGAAGTATTTTATTTCAAATATAACCACTCACTATATATGCTCAATTCCAAAAGCAACTTAGTGTTGTAGTAGAGAAACTTATACTAATCACACTTGCTTGAATAAACTGAAGCTCTGAATTAAATCACAGGAAAGTAATTCCCCTATTGCAAATCTTTAAAGTTCAATCTAAGAATCCTAGATTACATTAAAATAACACTTGCAATGGGAAAGAACAACTATTCTGCAATCAAAGAACAAGACCCTTACTCTCAACAGAGACTTCAGCACTAACACTCTTTCATGAAAACAGTAATGCAGAAAAAAATTAACTCTATCTAACAGAGAACAAAGCCACCTAGTTCCTTCCCTTCTAAGTAGGAGCCCTGAGCCTTATTTCTGTTTTAGCACACTTGTGAGGTTGAGTCTTATAGAGAACAGGGCAGTCTAATCCCTTCCTTTCTGAGCAGGGATCCTTAACCCAGTTTCTAACTAGCACAATTGCAGAAATAATGGAAGTCTACAGAGAACAGAATGTTTTGGTTCCTTCCTTTCTGAGAAGGAACCTTTAACCCAATCCCTAACTAGTACACTTGCAGAGGTAAATGAAATCTATAGAAGACAAGGTGTTTTGATTCCTTCCTGTCTGAGCAGGAACCCTTAACCAAATCTCTGGCTAGCACACTTGCAGAAGTAAATGAAATCTATAGAAGACAATGTGTTTTGATTCCTTCCTGTCCGAGCAGGAACCCTTAACCCAATCTCTGGCTCGCACACTTGCAGATGTAAATGAAATCTATAGAAGACAAGGTGTTTTGATTCCTTCCTGTCTGAGCAGGAACCCTTAACCAAGCCTCTAGCTAGCACAATGGTAGAAGTGGATGAATTCTACAGAAGATAGGATATTCCGATTCCTTCCTGTCTGAGCAGGAACCTTTAACCCAGTCTCTGCTTAACCTCATAAAATCATCACACAAGATTGCTGATAAAAAGAATTACAAATTCCATTCAATAAACTAAGACAGAGTCAGTAGTGTTTCAGCAAAGCGGAATCCATTAAAAACAGTGTTTCAGCAAACGACAGTTAAACAAAGCATAAACAGAAATTGTACTAACACACTTCTAACTAATGGGTGAATCTTGTGAGGAAGGTGGGCCCTCCCTTCTCACAAGATTCTCCTGAAACGAAAAATCTAGAGAAGGATACTCAAAGCAGTCTTATATTCATCTATCGAAATATCACATTACAAATTGGAAAAATAGAATACGTCCCGCTTCTCTGGAGTTGCTTCAATACATAAAACTTCGACCCCTCGAATGATGATTTCCTCTTATTTAAAGAGGAAATCCCTTCGATACAATTGATCAAAAATTACAATGTGTGTCTGAGTCCTATCTTTAGCCGGATCTTCTTTCTAATTCAGAACAAGATGTTCTAATCTTACGCAACAGAAATGCTATTACAGGGGCTGACTGAGGTATTTTTGTTACGGCTGGTGTAACAGCTTCTTCTCGTTGTTGCTGATGTTGTTTCAGCATCACAATTCGCGGGCTATTTCAGCCACGTGAATTGCGCTCTGACTGTGTTGACCGCTGACTGTAACGGCTTGTGTTTCAGCATCGTCGGTTCTGGCGGTTTCCTCTGTGTTTCAGCATCTGCAACTCTGGACTGTGTAATAGCTCTGTTTTCATCATTTACGACCTCAGACTATATGACAGCTTCGTGTTCAGCATCAGTGGCCTCGAACTGTATGACAGCTCTGTGTTTCAGCAACTGCGACCTCGGACTGTATGACAGCTTCGTGTTTCAGCAACTGCGACCTTGGACTGTATGACAACTTCGTGTTTTAGCAATTGCGACCTCGGACTGTATAACAGCTTCGTGTTTCAGCAATTGCGACCTCAGACTGTATAGTAGTTCTGTGTTTCAGCAACAGTGACCTTGGACAGTTCTGTGTTCCAGCAATGGGCCTCAAGTGCTAATCTGCAGTTTTGAACACTTATGCATTTCTAATCAATGGTTAAGTACGAGAGTGATGTAAAATATTATGTAAAACAGATTAAACATATAGTAATGAGAAGGGATGTTGTATACCTTTGGGATGATTAGATAAAGTGATAGTATGAGTCTAAATATGGGTGATCAAGAGTATACTAGTGGAAAAAAGTATAGGAAAAAAGGTACATTGTGTGGTCCTAACATCCCCCCCAACTCAAGGTGTTGCATGTCCTCAGGCAACTCACTCTGAATCAGAGTCTTGATATAGACTCTGATCATGTAAGTTACTTAAGCTGTAACTCTGGGAGGTACTGTCCGTTGGCGTTCTGAACCCTTGCACCTGCTGCAATCTTTTCCATGCTATTGTTTCTGCCTTCTTAGGCAGCTTATAACTGACTTGATACCTTTCTATTGGCAACCAGAGAATGGGAAAATAAAACTGGTACCCTATCCAATTTTCATCACAATGTCTCATACACTGGATATAATTGGGTATCCTGGAAATTTCTACTTCTAAGTTGGCGGGACCAAAAGGATTGTGATGTTGTCTTTTATCCGTGGATTGCTGCCAAAACAGGTTATTGGCCTGGAGGGCAGGAATCTCTATGGATCTGATGAGGTGTTCATGATCCTAAAGCACTTCTGATTGTAGCTGCTGAACATGTTCAGTCACCCCTAGTTGTTTTAAGAACTCATAATATTGTGAGATAAATGTAGCTTCCCTCTGTGGTTCTGGTCTAATCCAGAGGAGGCGATTATCTTCATTGTGCTTGGCAGCCAAAAAGTCACCTTGCCAAATGATTTGATTGAGGAGAAAGGAAGTAAATGCTCGAAGTTGAACATACCCAACAAGGGGATTTATGTTTAGCAATCTGTTTTCTGGAATAGCCTCATTATGGAAGTATGCCTCACAAAGGAGGTGTTGATCCCTGGTAGAGGCAGCTACAAAAGTTTTGATAAAATCAGCTGATTTTATTACTTCATGAGGTTTACCTTATATAATAGACTTGATCTGAAACCATGTGATTCTCTCCATCAGGAATAAGGAGTAGTTGCAAGATGGCTTCCTTGTGGCTAGTAGCTTTTGCATCAAATCAAATACCAGGACCAATCTGTCTTTCAAGTCTTTGTTTTTCTTCTTAAGCTCACGAGTTACCTGGCGTATCTGTTCTAATGCTTCCCAATTTGAAAAAGTTTGATTTATCCATATTTGTTTGTGTACTTGCAGGTTTTTGGCTTGTGTTTCAGCATACTCTTTCTTCCATTTTTGTATTTCTGCCTGCTCATCCCATAACTAGGAAGTCTGAGTTTCGGCGTGGGAAGTAGTGGGATGAGGTGAGGTTTGAGTAGATTGTTCCCTGGAAGTGGAGAGATTGATCTGGTTGGGAGGTGTAAATTCCTCCATAGGAACTTTCTGTACAGCCTTGTTGACAAAGGTAGGGGCTTCTTTTGTTGCAATGCAGGCTTCAGTCTTCAACTTGGGAGGGCCTGTTGGTTCTTGTGTTGCAGCAGGTTCAGTTTTGAGTTTGCTAGGGCCTGCTAGTTCTTGTGTTACAGCAATTTCAGTCTTGAGCTTGCTAGGGCCTGTTGGTTCTTGTGTTGCAGCAGGTTCTTCCTTGACTTCAAAAGGTGAAGGAGGAGGGGCTGACCCTAGCACTGGGACTTGAATCACCTTATAGCCTGCCTGATGGTAAACATCGCCACATTGGCAACACATGTATTCTTTACACACACTCTCTGTGGTCTCTTCTGAAAAGGTTGATGTTCAGGCTAAGGTGTACAGATTTAGTTCTTTTTCATATGCTTCCCTTGCCTTGACTAATTCTTGCTGATATGCTTCCAATTGAGACTTTAAAAAGTTGTTTTCTTCCAAGACATCAACCATTGTTTGTTTGGATTGAGAGGTGACTGGTTCTTGTGTGGCAGTCATGGTCTCATGAGCTAGTTCTTGTGGAGCAGCTATAGGAATGGCAACTGAGGCTTGTGTTTCAGCCTCCTGGTGTAAAGAGAGTAGTATTTCAGCACCCTCAACCTCTGATTCCTGAATCTCAATGTCAATGTCAGTGGCTGGTTCTTGTGTTTTAGCCACTGAATGCGTAGCTGGTTTTTCAGCTACTTTGCTTGAGGAGAGTGGTGTGGCAGCATCCAGAGTCTCTGATTCTTGTAATTCAATTTCAATATCAGTGGCTAGTTCTTGTGTGTCAGCCACTGGATGGGTAGCTGATTGTGTTTTAGCTACTTTATTTGAGGAGGGTGGTGTTGCAGCATTCGGGGTCTCAGATTCCTGAAATTCAATTTCAATTTCAGTGGTTGGTTCTTGTGTTTCAGCCACTGGATGGGTAGCTGGTTGTGTTTCAGCTACTTCAAAAAAAAATGATGTCTGGGCTTCTAGTTCCTGTGACTCAATATCGGTGGCTGGTTCTTGTGTTGCAGCCACTGGGGTTGGAATAGGCAAAGATCCCGGGGGTGGAAGGGTTGGAGGTGGACGGGGTGTTAGTCGAATTGGTGGGGTGTCTAGGGTAGTGGTCATCAAGGGTGGCCTCATTGAGGCTCTTGTTTGATTTTTGCACAAGAAAGGTGGAAAGGGGGCAATATGTTTTCGTTTTCGTGGAGGTCTTTCCTGAATGATGGGGCAGGCGACATTTTCTGGTCCAGAGTCATTACTGAGAATATGAAGGGCGGGAGTGGATGACTCTGGTAGGGTATGTGGTGGATTTGGTGGGGTAGGGGAATTAACTGGACTGGTTGGTTCTGTGGGCGGGATATGAGGTACGTCGGGGACGTCTAGGGGGTTTTGTTGTTGCTGCTCCTGGGGAATTTCAGCAGCAGGGTTTATGGGCGGGTTATTCAATGGATGGTTTTGTTGTTCAAAACCCCTGTTGATGAGTAATTGAACAAGACGGTGGTGGGTAAGTGACAGGGTTGGATCTTTTTCCTTTCGATAGTAATGTGCCATATTCTTTAAACAGCCCAACAAATAGTAGGGAAGATTGACCCGTCTGTTATGCTTTAAATGAGAAAGCAAAAGGAAGTCGTGCTGATAGACTACCTGATAGCGAACTTTGTAGGTTAGGTAGTGCTTGATGAATCTGGCGACCTCCGGCCACAGGGGTGGTAGTGAACTGAGTTGAACGCCTCTGGCCTTTAATACAATTCTTTCCTCAGGCAGGAAGAAGCTCTGTTGGACATCCCCGATAATATGAGTTCGGCTGAATTTTTGAGTGCCATTAATGGGGAGGCCTAAGACCTCTGATATGTCTTCTTCTGTTACTGATATGCGGACGCCTGCGACGACAGAGTGGTTCTCTTGAAGATTTTTGGAAAACTGTAGGACTTGTTGTTCATTATATGTCGGAAGTCTGCGGAAGTAATCAAGCCACCCTGCCTGCTCGAAGATTTGATATGCTGTTAGATAGTGTTCGAGAAACGCTGTGGTGGCGGGCTCATTTCATATGACGGATCCTCCCATGGCTACTAGCTCAGTAAGTTACAGTGTCGAGAGTTTGTGTATCATCTCTGCACAGAGTGAGTTTTCCGAGCGACTTATGCAGGAATAGTGGTTAAATGCGCGAAAAGGTGGTGAAATAGGGATGGCGGCAGTGAAATCGGATGAAATGATGGTATTGCGGATTTGACGTGTACTTCCCCTCCCGTCAAGTGCGATTAGTAATAATTGCACTTGAATGGTCATAATGGATAAAAATATTTTCTCATTAACTATAGTCTAACTGAATTACATAATATTTACGTACCTCGCCTTACCGTTTGATTTGTTCTTCCAACCAAATATCATGCCTATCCGAGATGGTGTTGTCGTGGCGGAGACCGTCGAGGGTTTGTTGACTAGGAAGAAGAACTATAATCTGAGGGCATAGAGTCTTGTTGAAAGACGGTGGTGAAAGACTGGTGTTTCAGCAACAGAGAGGAACGAGACAAATGAAGAACTATTGATGAATGGTGTTTCAGTATCAGAAGAAGTCAAAAGTGTTGAATGGTGGTGTTTCAGCATCGTGAAGAAAAGTCAAACGTGCTGAACAGTGGTGTTTCAGCATCGGAGAAAATGATGAAGGGTTGCTGTCAATGGTGTTTTAGCAACGAAAAAAGAGAAGGTGAAATAATTGCTGGATGGAGTTGTTTCGTCAATGAAGGATGGTGAGGAAATGGTGGATTGTGGTGTTCTGGGAGTGGGAAGAAAAAGTGCTGAGCAGTGGTGTTTCAACATCGGGGAAAAAGTGGAACGTGATGAACAGTGGTGTTTCAGCATCAGAAGGGGAAAGGCGAAACAACTGCTGGACGGATTTGTTTCTTCAATGAAGGATGGTGAGGAAGTGGCAAAAAGGTTGTCGAGCCGAGGTGGGGGAAAAAGGTGTGAGTTTGGTGTTTCAGGAATGGAGAAAGGGGTGGGTTGCTAACAGTGGTGATTGTGACAACAGAAGGAAGTCAAGAGTGTTGAACGGTGGTGGTTTGGTGGTATAGGGTGTTGAACGGTGGTGTTTCAGCAGCGTGAAGGCCAACAATGCTGAACAGTGGTGTTTCAGCATCGTAAAAGTTAACAGTGTTGAACAACGGTGTTTCAACATCGTGTAAGCTCGTCTCTCTGAAGTGGAATCGTCCTCTTCGATCGGGAATCTGTAAAAACAACTGTAGCATGGTATTGTTTTGACAAGGATTATTAGAAAAACAAAATCTAATCTAATCTAACACTAAAGAAAATCAATCTTAGAAGAATTAATTGTTATCAGGGGTAGAAACCCCCTCAACAAAGAGAAAATGAGCATCTTCCATGCATGTGGCCTTAAAATCTTCTTTAGAGATGGGTCACTGGTACAGACGGAGCCGATGACCATTTACAAGTAACGGAGTTCTGGAGTCATTGATTGTGAGGAGCCTTACTGCTTCATTCGGGAAAACTGTGTCTACTTCGTAAGGTCCCAACCATCTTGTATGCAGTTTCCCTTGAAATTCTTTGAACCGGGAATCATACAGTAGAGCCCAATTACCTTTTTGGAACTGCTTGTTCTTGATATTTTTGTCATGCCATTGTGATCTTTGCTGTTGAATTATGGTTGTTTGCTGAATGGAATCTAGTCTTTTCTCCTCTAGTTCATTAAGCTACTGCAACCTGGCTGTCCGTGCATCAGTTAGATCAAGGTTGATAGCTAAAGCAGTCCTTAAGGTTTTTATCTCAAATTCCACAGGAAAAACAACACTCTTTCCATAGACTAATTCATAGGGAGAAAATCCTGT
>JZKD02S1932964.1:155628-172943 GCA_000966675.3 Picea glauca
TACAAATCCAACTCACTCAGTTATGAATGAAATAATAGATTAATATTTATTGTCCAATTTATTTAAGGGAAAAATAAATTAGACACATGTTTCTTGTTGACTTTTCAACAATTTCTCCTCCATTAAATCCACTGCCATATTTCATAATATCGAGTACATGAACATGGTTATATAGGCCAAATGATAGGTCATACTACATATGATGCACCTTCCTACACCACTCTAGGCCTTCAAGCTAGTTCTAAGGATAGAGGGGAGATACCCTTAATATTTCCTAATGTAAGAGTCATTTGTTTCACCCAAGGACAACTTATTTAATAGATGAAGCTCATATTCCATTTATAGAAGATAAAAGTGGTGCATGGAGTCAATCTCTATTATTGATTTCAAATACGAATAGTATCTTGAATTTTAGTTGCGACGAAATTCAAAAAAGGGCCAACGAAAAAGTGGTTTAACAATATTCATCCATAGGAATGATCTTCTAAACCGTAGGCACCATAAGCTAGTTTGAATTGGAAAATGACATAGAAAAGAACAAATATGGGAAAACAAGGAGGTAGAACTACTTTCCTAGTACATAGTCATCAAACAAAAAACCAATGGGAAGGGAAAGCATAGATCCATTATTTTATTCAAAATTATATAAGATAGAGAATGAAGAGGAAAAAATAGCATAACTTGCTTTAATTTATTATTGATCGGTCATAGCAACCTCAATCCTAATTTAAAATAAATCCAATAGTTGAACAATCAAATAGTATTTATAGTGGTGGGGACTATAGAAGTTTCAAACATGAAATAGTTACTCTATTAATCTAAAAATACACCTGGGGTTGGTATTACAAAAACACTATCCTAGGCCTTATTCCTTCCCTTTACACGACCTACTACTTAGAAAATGATTACAATAAGAATGAGAATGAAGGAGATGAGTAGTGGAGGGAGAAGAAATCCATTTGTTGTTGCAAAACTATGATGCTTCATGCATATCATCAATTTTTTATAACCTCTACCTATATTTCTCCCTCTTCCATTGTAGGAAAATTGAACTCTTTAATGAAAAAATCTCCTTTATAAAAGAGAAAGTTCTCTTACTTATACCCTCTTGGGGAAAGACATGCCTAGTATTTGGTTTTGAAAGAATATTTAGGAATACCACTATCTCTTAATCCTTCAATCTCATGGGATTCTAACCAAACTTATCCTTAACCCATACTTTGAGGATCCTGCAAAAATAGGGAAGGACATGTGAGTTCCATTTTGAAAATGGTTATGTTGCCCATGTGGATATTCCTTATCAAGTGTCTTCTCTTCATAATTCCACCCACTTATTTGAAGCATAGTCATTCATTTTCCTTTCAATAGAGATTCATATGAGTACATTCAAACTTTGATTATGGGGGGATTTATTAAGGAATCGAGCTCGATGTTGAAATAGGCCAAGACAATAGATCAAATAGTGGAAAGGGGGATTGATTGAGGAATCAAGTCCGATCTTGAAATTGGCCAATGAAACAATTTGAATAGTGATAAGGGGGGGGCGGACTGAGGAATTAGGCCAAGGCAACAACTTGAACAGTGAGAAGGGGGCATGATTGAGGAATTAGACCTAATGTTGAAATTGGCTAAGGAAATATTTTGAATATTGTGAAGGAGAATGATTGAGGAATTAGGCCCGATATTGAAATAAACCATGGGAATAGTTTAAATAGTGATAACGGGGCTTGATTTGAGGAATCGAGCCCATTCCTTGAAATCAACCAAGGCAATATTCTAACAAGTTATAAAGGGATCACTTGAGGAATCAAGTTGGTATTTGAAATTAGGCTAAGGAATCAACTCGGAGAATGATAGGGGGACCCAGTTAAGGAATTGAGACCAATTTTGAAATTAGGCTAAGGAAACAAATTGAACAAGTGAAGGAAGGTATGATTTGGAAATCGAGCCCAATTTGTAAATCAATATGAAATCAAAGTTTGAACAAGGAAGAAAATACCAATGTTTTAAATATTTGCAAAGGGTACCAAAGGCTTAAAATTTAACGGAAATTTTTCTAAGTGTGAAGAAACCCTTGGGTATGTGAAAACTATGAAGGTAAGGCTCAATTTTGAATTTAATTACCCAAGTCAATGTTTTGGGCTCAACTGATAATAGGATCAACAAGGTGATAACATAGACTCCTTCTATGGTATGGATCCTCCCTGTGGGATGCCAAGATCCAAACTCTAGGGTGAGTAGATCAATGCTTTAATCCATTAGGACATGGAAGAAAAATATTGTTTGCAAGCTTGGTAAAATATTGGACCTGAAAAAATAATAGTCAAGGTCATATAGAGAAAAGAAAAGTACATAACTAGAAATCGAAAAGAAAAAGTTATGTTACAAGGTGGAACTTCCTAGGGCCAGCTTATGGGCTTACACTTAGGACTGGATAAATTAATTTATGTGACTTCCATTGATAGGAAAATAAAACCAATTCCCTTGTAGGTTAACCAAATAGAATCAGTTCACAATTTGGACACACGCTTCTTCTATGACGTATGGGACAATCCATAAGCTCTCAAATTTCCCATGCTTTCTAAAGTCTTCATGCATTTTATCCCATAGGAGAACCAAATTTCCTTCCACAAAAATCTTGGGACTCTCCTTTTTGTTCAATATATTATTCATCTTATCCTAATACTCTTTAAATCTTCCATACACTTGTTTCTTTTCTCTTGCTTATCTACTAGCTAATTTATCCTTCTCTTGACCTTAGCAAACTCATATGTTATATATTATAGCAATTTCATTATAGGAAGCTCCACTTGATTAGGTATGAATATGTCTGTTGTCACAAGGGCAGACCCAGGGTTCAACGCTACAACAACACACCAACAAAACCCTAACTACCGGCCCTTTCGACAACACCTGCGAAGAAGATGAAGTCTCACCCAAGGTAGAGGTAGGGTTGGTTGCAGGACTCAGGTGTCTGCAACCTTAGTTGGGACACAGATCTATGATTATAACACTTGATAGAGAACCTAGCACCGTTAGTTCATCATTATCTAACCAATATCTACTCCTCATAGAAAACAGAGCATCGCAACATTCACCCTAATCTAATGTATATAAGCACTTAGCAAAGGAATTAGATCAGATTCAAGCACTAAGCAAGTTCACAGAGGTCAGATCTAGCATTCAGATTCATTGTAAGAACAAAGCATAAATAGATCTATCTATCTATCTATATCAATCACTTAGCAGATAACACATAAATACACAAACACATCGCACAAAGCAGAGAAACACAAAATATACGCGGTTCACCCCCACCCTGGGGCTACGTCCACCAAATATTCTTCTTTATTGTCTTCAGTCAATCGGTTACAAGAACAGAGCCACAAAAACCCTACTCTGCATAGGACAGGAGATATGTGCACCTCGCTAGATCCCCCTTCCTTGTGTTATAGCAAAACGCCTTCCACAATATGTTACAACCACTTTCACTTAGCTCTGCAATTCCCTCACAGTTATGCACAAAGAACTTACAAACCACAATTGCACTTAGCATACACTTACTAGCGGCCTACTAGGTCGGATACTTCTTACAATGCCTAGCTACTTATTTATACATTACAAAAGTGGGCCTAAGCATGGGTAAACCCATGGGCTAATATCCCATTCCCATTACATATTCCCAAATCCCAAAAAGGACCCAAAAAGGGGTCGAGATCCCGCGATCTCTGATTCGTCTTGCGCTCTGTCTTCGACATGATTTCAAAGTCCCAAAAAAGGTCAACTTGACCAAGGATATCCCAAAACTTGGTCAAGGGCCAAAAGGCCCCCAACACTCACCTATGACTCGTCTCGAGTCACTCTAGTCTGACTAGTTCTGCTTCGAATGCCTCAAGCTTGGCTCGAGCTGCTTCGACCTATCGCTATTCTATGGCCTCCTTTTCAGTGAACTCATGGATGACTGCATCATTAATAGGTCGTTCTAGATGTTGTTCTACTATAGTGATAACCTACTCTAGCTCTGTCCCTTGGCCTTCTACCTTTGTAAACAAATGATAGGCCTTATCTTGCACAGGTTGGAGCCTTCATTAACTCTGTTTGGTCTATTATGGCGTTGTCCAACAGTCTGGTGGTGAACCATAAATTCCTTTCTACCCATTCGAGGCATCGATCGAATGGCTATAATGTCCCCAACAACTATATTGCTTCTCCACGATGAATTGTCATGTGTCGTTGTTCTGATATCCCGACGAAGCTCCAATTTTGCAAAATTTTTGTCTATGAAGTTCCCTCTGGAACCTTCTACAACTTTTCAATCTTAGCTCTCTTCTTACTTAGTTTTGTATCTTTCTTTCCAGTGAGCTTCGTCTAGGTGTGCCTTTTTCCATTCTGATTTTTATCTTCTTTTGACATAGTCACTTCGCGTTGTTGAGATTATTTTAGAGGATTCAAGGGTAATACTTCTTCTTTATCTGGGGTATGTACTTCAGTCTTATGTGGGTCTTCTAATGTTCTTTCAGCTTCATCATCTGGGTCTCTAGTGTTAAATAGCTTCGATCTATTCTAATGTTCTTCAATCAAGTGTGCGATCCTTCTAGTCATGAATTCCTTTAACTCTTTCTTCTTCTTCTCCAAAACTTCTTCTTCTTCCTTTCTTCTAGTCTGATCTCTTTCAATCCAAGGTTTTCCTAGTAACATGGTAAATGGGGTGTTGTCCTCAGTAAATTTAATAATCTCAAAATATTCTTTTGTCGAATTTCCATTGGCATTCATAGGTACCTGAGCAAGCCTTCCACACAAGTTTGTCAGTTTCCCTCTGAATAATCCCATTCCTCCTAGTGAAGGAATCATAACAAGCTTTCCTAGAATTTCCCAAGTTCTTTCGGTCATGATATTCACCTGTGTTTCTTCATCTAGGACATAGTCAATGTCGAAGTCTCCTATTCTTGCTTCAATGCATTCCTTTTCTTTGAAGATCTCTGATAAGCTGACATGTCGGTGGTCATTCATGGTTTCTTTCAACTATAGCAATACTTTCTCTGATTATTTCTGGGGTTCTGCCATAACCTTAGTTTATGGATCTGCCTTAGGGTTCTCTTGATTCAGAGTCATTCCTTCAAGATTAACAATCATTCTAGGGAAATCCAATACTTCATGGTCCATAGCTTTGCAACAAATACAACTAGGTCTTCTCCCAGAGAATTCCTTAGCAAGATGCCCGAGTTTTCTAAAACTATAACAAAGGGTTAATCCTCTCTTTCTTTTAAATGGTCCCCAACTTCTCTTGTACTGTCCGCTAGGATCATAGGAGCTAACCTGCAACAAATTCTTTCTAGGATCCTACGTCCATTTGTTAGTCCAAACATTCTTTCTATGCATAGGTATAACATATCTTTCACTATTCTTATCAGATCTATTCATATCAAACCTTCTTTCATCTATTAATACCCTAGTTTTCAATCTAGGACAGAATCTATCAAACATACCTAGATTCATACTTTAGAAACAAAAACTTCCACTTATATTAATTTTGCAGGGCACAAAGTTTTCAAATCTAGAACTTTTTCACTTATTCTTACCTTTATCAGAGCACAGAGCTTACATATATTACCTCTTTTTAATCAAGAATTCTCACTTTTACCTTTCTTAGGGCACAAAGCTTCGGGATATTACCTCTTTTCTTCAGATCAGACTTCTTTTCTTGGCACAGAGCTCCTCATGTCAAGTAGAATGTTGTGCACTAGGGAAACATATCTACGCACAGAGCTTTCATAGTTTCAGGTTGAATATTTCCACAGAGCTTCTTCTTTCTCAGTTCCCAACAATCATAGTTTTAGGTCCTGGCAACAGAACCATTTATTGGCACAGGGGCAGACCCAGGGTTCAATGCTACAATAACGTACCAACAAAACCCTAACTACCGACCCTTTCAAAAACACATGTGAAGCAGATGAAGTCTCACCTGAGGTAGAGGTAGGGGTGGTTGCAGGACTCAGGTGTCTACAACGTTAGTTGGGACACAAATCTGTGATTATAACACTTAATAGAGCACCTAGCACCGTTATTTCATCATTATCTAACCAATATCTACTCTACAGAGAAAATAGAGCATCGCAGCATTCACCCTGATCTGATGTATATAATCACTTAGCAAAGGAATTAGATCAAATCTAGTAGATTCAAGCACTAAGCGAGTTCACAAAGGTTAGATCTAGCATTCAAATTCATCGTAAGAACAAAGCATAAATAGATCTATCTATCTATCTATATCAATCACTTAGTAGATAACACATAAATACACCAACACATCGCACAAATCAGAGCAACACAACATATACATTGTTCACCCTCACCTTGGGGCTACGTCCACAAACTCTTCTTCTTTATTGTCTTTAGTCAATCGGTTACAAGCATAGAGCCACCAAAACCCTACTCTGCATAGGACAGGAGATCTACGCACCTCGCTAGATCCTCCTTCCTTGTGTTATAGCACAAAGACTCCCACAGTCTATTACAACCACTTGCACTTATCTATGTAAGTCTCTCACAGTTATGCACAAAGCACTTACAAACCATAATTGCACTTAGCATACACTTACTAGTGGCCTACTAGGTCTAATACTTCTTACAATGCCTAGATACTTATTTATGCATTACAAAAGTGGGCCTAAGCATGGGTAAACCCATGGGCCAACATCCCATTCCCGTTACATATTCCCAAATCCCAAAAAGGACCCAAAAAGGGGTCGAGATCCCACGATCTCTGCTTTGTCTTGCGCTCCATCTTCGACAGGCTGTCAAAGTCCCAAAATAGGTCAACTTGACCAAGTATCTCCCAAAACTTGGTCAAGGGCCAACAATGTCCATACCATAGACCATATGGAAAGGATATTTCCCTATATCCCTCTTGGTGTTGATCTTGTTTACCCATAAGGAACATCTGAGTTGGGAGTCCCATGATTGTATGTGATTTGCAAGGTTCTTCTTGATGATATTCATGAGGTTCATATTTGAAGACTTATATTGGTCATTTACCTAAGGATAGTATGTGGATGAATGACCCAAGATGATGTTGTATCTCTAGAAAAAGTTCTATCATGAATGAGGAAAACTCCTTATCATTATCTGTGATTATTTTCTAGGGGTAGTTGAACCTAGACAAGATGTTTTCTTCAAGGAATTTGATGAAAAAGCGGTCAATGGAATGTCTTGTGGGGATGGATTCTACCCATTTGGTAAAATATTTGGTAGTTGTGAGTATCCATTTATGATGGGCATTATAAGAAAGGTGTATTTCACCTATGAAATCAAGACCCCATTGTTGAGAAGGAGATTTTACTTGCATTAGCATCAAGGGAAAGGTAGGGATTTTATGTCTTCTAGAAAACATTTGGAACTCATGATAGGGCCTAAAAAAATTATGTACATTAGAGAATAGTGTGGGCCACAAATATAAAAACTTTAGGATCTTGTGAGTTTTATCCCTAGCTATGAAATAACCTCCATAGATCCCTTGATGCATGTATTTGGTCAACAAATTTTTGTTTTGTTCCAACATATATATAAGTAGTATCCTATATAGGTTTCTCCAATGTATTTTAGGCCCAACAACAAAAAAACTTGGTATATCTAAGTCTCAAGGACCTCCTCTAGGACTTGTCCATTCCTTGGGGACAAAGGCCAGTTTCCAATAGATGTGTTATATACTAGTACCATGGGGATCGATTATAGAAAGCCTTAGTATATTATCTCCCTTTTGTTTCTTGGTATCTTGTCTCCTCAACTTCCACTACATTTATACCCACTACTTGAAAGTTAGTTTCAGCCATAAGTTTTTCTAGACCTTGACCTTTAATCAACTTGGCAAGTTTGATCACCATGCCATATTCCTAAATTTTTGTGATCCACTTCCCCCTCTTGTCACCTACTTCTGGTTGGTAGAGTAGGTCCTTAACTAAGATATGTGGGACATAGGAATTTATCTAGGATTTCCGTATGTTTTCTCTAAAATATTTTAGGGCTTTTACCAAAGCATAGGCCTACTTCTCTATGACATTTTATTTCAACTATGCATCTCTTAGGGATTTGCTGGAAAAAGCAATAGATTACTCATGTCCCTCATCATTATTCTATATGAAAACTATAGAAATAGTGTGCTTAGAGGGAAATGGGAAAATCATGCACTCCTTCTTGTAGTTAGGTATTCATAACAAAAGGGTTTCCTCCAAAGATTTATTTATTGCTAACAAGGATTCTTTGTGGTGTGAGAATTCTGGAGATAAAGTGTGTGTAAAATTTTGAAATATCCAACATTTCAAGTGGACACTCCACCCATAATTAGGAACAAATAAATATGAAATAATAATATAAAATAGTGCTTTGGGTGGATATTTATAGGGTTAAAAATTAAGGTTAACCATTGTGGAAAAAAAGAGTTACAAACCTTTGTGAAAAGTGATTAAAATAGTAAAGGAGTAGTTGGAAATAAAAGATATTCAATGATAATGTTAAAATTGAAATTAAAAGAAAAAATTTAGGAAAATAAAGTTAATAAGTATAATTTGTTAAGTTTGTATTTCCAAATAACGAAAAAGATGGCTAAAAATAAGGAGATGGGTAAAAAAGTCAAAAACATAAAAAAAATGAAGAATAGCATTAGAGCGGGGTATAAAAGATAAAAATTATACCAAGAAATAAAAAAGAAAGAAGAAATTAAATAATAATAATAAATAAATAAAATTATTTATTTATTTATTTTAAAAGAAGAAGGGTTGATGATCAATACAATGAAGAGTGGGTTTCCATGATTGGCTAAGTTTGTAGTCATCTTCCTAATTAAAATTATTAGGAATTTTTTCAATTTCCAATGCTTCCCAAATGATATGAGAGGAGTAATAGGGTTCGGAACCAAAATTTTAGTTTGGTCAAAGCAAATGAGATAATTAGATTTTTGGGAGTCCTCGGTGATAATTGACTTAGAGATGTGATTATGGAAGGTGTCAACTATATGTTCTTTGAGATGATATTTAAATGATCTACCGGTTTCACTATCTATGATTTTCCATATGAGTAGGGAATTTTGTAAGCTCCTTGGCCAAGCATGGGATCATATTTATCCTTAGTTGTTCTAAAAAAATTTTTAATGGATTCATGGGATTTAAATAGAGTTTTAATATTATTTTTGGCCAAAATCTTAGAGATGTGATATGAAGTACCTTAGATATAGGGAAGAGAAATTAGAGCTAAGGGTGGCGAAGAGAAATGAGAGTTTTTGTATTTAGAATGGAAGACTAACTAGATTATTTGACTCGATCATCCCATTTAATCTCAATATATTTCTTTGTAATTCCATTGATTTATTTAGTAAGTTCACCAAATTTTGGTATGAATCTTCGGAGAAAATTGATCTTCCCAAAAAATGAATGGAGGGCCTTCGTGTGTCTAGGTAGGGAGATGAAATTTATTTGTTCTATCTTCTCTAGATCAATCTTGACCCCTTGTGCAGATAATATATTCCCCAATAATTTACCTTCTACCATCCCAAAGAAATATTTTTTAGGATTGAGGGATACAACAAGATTCTTGCATCTCTAAAAAAAATTCCTCAAGTGTTCCAAATGGTCAACATCTCTTTATAAGTAAATAGTCAATTCATCAAGCTATATAACACTAAAAATGTAGTTTATGTTAGGAAAGGAGTAATCCATGGTGTTGGCCCTTGACCAAGTTTTGAGAGAACATTGGTTGTGTTTGACCATTTTTGGGACTTCGACAGGCTGGTCGAAGATGGAGCACCTAGGCAGAGCGGAGATCACGGGATCTCACTCGTTTTTCAAGCTTTTGGGGTTATTATCATTTATGTAATGGGTATGGGATGTTGGACCATGGGTTTACCCATGTTTAGGCTTCTTTTGTAATGTATAAATAAGTAGCTAAGCAATGTAAGAAGTAGTTCTAATAGGATTTGTGCAAGAACCTATGAAGGTTGCTAAGTGTGAATAGTTGTGAATGATTTGTGCATAATGTATGTTGAGACTTGTAGAGCTAAGAGCAGTGATTATAGGAAGGCTATGTGTATGATAGGAGTTGGATTTGTTCCTTGACCTAACTCGGGGAAGGAGGATCTGGCGAGGTGCGCGCAGATCTCCTGTCCTTTGTGGAGTTGGCTCTGTGGATTTGTGCACAGGAAAAAAAGAATGTAACAAGCCCGAAGACTAATAAGAAGAGAAGAATATTGGTGGACATAGCCCCACACTCGGGTGAACCACGTATATCCTACGTTGATGTGCTTTGTGCGTTGTTATTGATGTTGTTTATGTGGTTAATTGCTCAGTGTTGTTGATGTTATGTATAATAAATGCATCTGATGTTGTAGATTAGTGCTTAATAATATGAATGAATGTTATATCTAAGTTGATTCTATGTGCTAAATTATTAGATGTGCTTAATCTTGATGAATACTACGTTGATCTGTAATAAGGTTTTAACCTGCGATGTGAATAAGGTTTAAGAACTAATGCATGTTATTGGCTAAGTGCTTTGTTAAGTGTTGTAATCATAGATCTATGTCCGAGCTAGGTTGTAGATACATGAGTCCTGCAAACCCCCCTACCTCTACCTCGGGTGAGACTTCATATACTTCATAGGTGTTGTCGAAAGGGCCTATAGTTAGGTTTTTGTTGGTGCATTGTTGAAGCGTTAAACCCTGGGTCTTCCCTTGTGCCAAAAAATGGTTCTGTTGTCGGGACCTGAAATTGTGATTGATGAGAACTGAAGAAAAGAGAAAGCTTTGTATGTAGATATGTTGTTGTAGTGCGTAGTATTCTAATCATCTTGCGAATATTTGTGCTAAGAAAGCAACCTGATCTGAAGAAAAGAGGTAAGATCTTAAAGCTTTGTGCTCTGGTAAAGGTAAGATAAGTGGAAAGTTTTGCTTCAAAAGTATAAATCTAGGTATGTTTAATAGATTCTATCGTAGTCTGAAAGCTAGGGAACAACTAGAAGGAAGATTTGATCTGTATAAATTTGATAGAGATAGTGAAAGATATGTTATTCCTATGCATAGAAAGAATTTTTGGACTAATAAGTGGGTGCAGGAACCTAGAAAGTTTTTTTGCAGATTGCAAGTCCATCACGGTGATCCTAGTGTGTAGTACAGGAAAGGTTTGGGATCATTTAAAAGAAAGAGATGATTGACACTTTGTTATAACTACAGAATACCGAGACATCTTGCTAAGGAATGCCCTGGTATAGGCCCTATTTGTATTTGTTGTAAATCTATTGGTCATGAAGTTGAGGATTTCCCTAGAATGATTTCTAAAGTTGAAAAGATGAACATGAGACATAAAACTACGAAGAAGGTCAAGGGACTAAGGATATGTTAGAAAACCAGAAAAAATCAGAGACTATGTTATTATAGCTAAAAGAAACACTGAACGATCATAGAGAAATCAGTTTACTAGAGATATTGAAAGAAACACAGTGCATAGAAACAAGAATAGGAAACTTCGACATAGACTGTGTCTTGGATGAAGAAACACATGTGAATATTATGCCAGAAAGCACTTGGGAAATTTTGGGAAAGCTTGCTATGGTACCTTCATTGGGAAGGATAGGCTTGTTTAAAGGAAAGTTGATAACCCTATGTGGAAGAATTACTAATGTACCTATGATTTCTCATGGAACATTGACCAAAGAAGAATTTGAAGTTATTAAGTTTGTTCATAAAAACGCCCCATTTTCACTTTTGTTATGAAAGACATGGATTGAGAAAGATCAGATCCGAAGGAAAGAAGAGGAGGAAGCCATGGAACAGAAAAAGAAATAATTAAGGGACTTCATAGCTAGAAAAATAGAGTGACTAATACAAGAAAGAGAGGAGAAGTTGAAGAAACAAAGGGCCAGAGAATTAGTTGTTGAAGTTGAAAGAATGCATGAAGGCTTAAAGAACCTGTCCATGCAGGAAAGAAGTATAGTCACCTTGGAAATAGTAACAGAAGAAGTATTACTTTTAGACACTTTGAAATACCCTCAGCATTGTGAAGTTACTATGCTAAGAGAAGATAAGAATAAGAATGGAAAGAGGAACCCTAAGACTCATATCACAGGAAAGAAGGCAACAAAGCTCCATAAGAAGAAAGCAAAGTTAGAAAAACTGCAGGAAATTCCAGAGAAGACTTTGCAGAAGGCAAGCTCCCAGAGCTTGAACTTCGTTGGAATAATAGAACAACGCAAAATGGCACTTCGTTGTGGCGAAGCTATATGACCGTTGGAAGCATCCCGATTGTTAAAATGACACTCCATAATGGTTATAAACGTAGTTATTACCGGAAATATATCCATTGGACCGTTGAGATCACGCCATAATGGATGGATTCGTATTGATTGAGTCATTCCTTCTCGTTGGAGGAATCCGTTATGATGTTGCTTATTTAACCCGTCGGATGCTGCGTCGGGACCACTTTTTGAAAACTGAGATATTCGAGCTAATAGAGAAGTGATTGCATACCGCATTGTGTTGTCTAGACCTCTCCATTCCTTCGATTACCTTGAGCGTTCATTTGCCTACCCGAGTTATTTTATTACAAGTGTGAATGTCGGGCAAGCATAGCGCACTAGAGAAATCTATGGAAGAGATTTTGATTGATCTCATGGCTGAGAAAGTCATGACTGTAGGAATACAGGCAGTGTTGATGGGCAGATTGCAAGCCTCCGCATCGACTTCACGTTGGTCTATCCGACCCACTGCTGAGAAAATAAGCAAGCACCGTGATGATCTGGCAAATGCGAAGGAGATCTCGTTGTTCTTGTTGGACTACATACCACCTTTGACCAGTGCACTGAACCACGACAATGTCCTGCATGATTTTGAATATATGTTGATCATTGCTTACCTCCTGAAGGGGATACACACAGCTGGACCTCATTTAAGACTGATCCCATCTCTCAATATAAGTGACTTCAACCTCAGAGACCGAAAGAACCATGTGATGCTCACCCCACATAGGTACCTGATGAAGACAACCAAGAAGAATCCCAAGATAGTTCCTCAGCCATGGATTAAGGAGCTCACAAGATCAATGATATTGAATGTGATGAATATCCCCCACTTCATCCAACATCAAGAGGTTAAAAATTGTGTTAAACTCCTCCGGTCAAGATACCATGGAGGGTATCTATGGCTCTACAGGCGCATGATTATGGATCCGACGATCATCCATCTCATCACTGGATTGAGCATGCAGGGATCGGACCCTCACTAGTTCTACCCAAGGAAGGTTGCATATCACTCCCTAGCACAACATATAAAAGAAGACTATGGTGATGTAGAGAAGCAGAAGCGAGGCAAGGTAGCCTCCATCTAGGATGGCACAGTGTGCCTTGCTTTCCAACTGATTGTTGGCAAGATCATAAAAAATAATCGGC
This sequence comes from Picea glauca, assembly GCA_000966675.3. NCBI lineage: Eukaryota > Viridiplantae > Streptophyta > Pinopsida > Pinales > Pinaceae > Picea > Picea glauca. Next base: position 169,054 of record JZKD02S1932964.1, read on the forward strand.
CGACACAAGTCACAGGGTTCATTTTTGACCTCCCAGGGAAGTGTGTCGAAAGAATGCAGATGAACTACCGCGTAGCACAAGATCAAGGGTACAAGTTCCTTTTCATTTGGTTATTGATTTTAATCAAATTTGTCTCTTAGGAGATGTTAGAGGGAGAGACATTCCTAGAAGTAGATCCATCGGAGCCATTAGCCGCAAGGTTATCCACCTTGTGGTACACGAGTGATATAGCGAAGAAGTGGAAATCGAATGTGGTGTTCCACGCTTACTACCTATAGCTGAAGCGCGTCATTGAAGAATTTCCGCGGATGACCCCGAATACTTTGCACACATACAGGCCGCTAGTGAAGTTCCGCACAAATCGACACTTTGTCTACATCACTTTGTGCCGGGATGAAAGTAAGGAGGAGTTGCAGTCATATTATAAACTGAATGATGAAGACATGGAAGAGATCACCAAATAAGGGCCAGCCGAATTCCTTGTACCGGTCGAAGATGAAAAACTCTCTGACCCCGACATCATCAAAAGTCCTTTGGTCACCTAGACTAAATATGATGGGAAGAGCAGCGCAAGGAAAAAGAATAAAAAGTAGGAGGTGCATGACATATAAAGTGATAAAAAGGGTAGCGCATCAGAGGAAACTTCACCCGACTCACTTGAAGAAAGAGGGGGAGATGAAGTAAACGGAGAAGAAGGAGGGGAAGAAGGAGACAAGAAAGATAAAGGAAAAGTGACACCGCCAAAGGATCCCCTTACAGAGGCCGAGACATCAAAGAAAATGAAGGTTTCTCCATAGAAACCCTCAACACAGAAGAAGACCCGAGCCAATAAGCCTCAGTTGCAGAATGTGCTCACAGTGGATGATATTCATCTCATCATCATAGCTATAGAAGATGCCTCAGAGGATATCCTGTAGAGACACAAAGAGAAGAAAGAATAACTATATGACAGAATCGAGAAAGAGATGAAATACATACAGCAAGCCCTCTACTCGAACCGCACAGTGTCTACTGCACCGTCGCTATTAGAAATTGTAGAATTGGGGGATGAACCCACCCAACTACGCATATTAGAAGATGCAACAGAGGCTCAACTTCATCGATCCCAAGAAGAAAAGGAATAGGCCACAAAGGCCTTGAAGCAATAAAAGGGGGAGGCCTTAGAGAAACTTTGCATTGTGCAACAAGAGAAAGATGACATTAGGGCGAAGTTCAAAGAGGACAAAGAGAAAATCCAAAAAGAAAAAGACTAGTTGCTAGCAAAGCAGACTGTGGTCAAAGAGGCAGTGACTAGAGCACTTCACTATGTGTCGAGCTTGGCACAAGAGGAACCATATTCCACTGAGATGCAAGTGGGGAAGCTCATTGAAGCCATTTAGCAGCTTCAAGCAAGAGTAATGGAGCTAGAACTCCAAGAAGTGTCGAGCACTCTGCAAGAAGTGTGCAATCAGAGGGAAGAAGTTGTCAGGAATGTAGTAGAAAGAATCAGAAAGTTGGCCTCATATTGTAAACAATTAAGTGATCGAAGTGCGCAGACCTATGAGCACCTTGCAGAAGATTTGGAGCTGAGGAAATTGGAAGCACAACTCTAGGAGGTGAAGCAAAAAGTGTCCACCATGCAAGCACAGATGAAGCTTCTTACTATAGTGGAGAAGATGAAGAGGTCGCAGGAGCAGTGCGTAGTCCAATAGTAGGTTACTGCCATCCAGAGAAAATTCATGGAGGTGACATAGAGACTCTAGTCGGTGCAGGATGAAGCCTGCACACTATTTGAAGAGATTGAAGGACAAGGCTCACAGTTGGAACAAGTAGTTAAGACAATGGAACAATGCCTGGAAGGTCTTGTCACTAAGCAAGTGATTCAGGAGTTCATCGAGCAGGAAGCTCTGGTGAAGTAGCAATTTGAGGTAGCTCGAGCTAAGATCGAGGCCCTTGAGGTAGTATTGCCCAGATAGGAGTGACTCGGGATGAGTCACAGGTGAGTGTAGGGGTCTTGTTGGCCCTCGACCAAGTTTTAAGAGAAAATTTGCCGTGTTTGACCATTTTTGGGACTTCGACAAGCTGGTCAAAGATGGAGCACCCAGGAAGAGCGGAGATCACAGGATATCGCTCATTTTGTGGGATTTTTGGGTTATTAGGGTTTATGTAATGGGTGTGGGATGTCAACCCATGGGTTTACCCATGTTTAGGCCTCTTTTGTAATGTATAAATGAGTAGCTAAACGATGTAAGAAGTAGTTTTGATCGGATTTGTGCAAGAACTTGTGAAGGTTGCTAAGTGTGAATAGATGTGAATACTTTGTGCATACTGTATGTTGAGACTTGTAGAGCTAAGTGCAGTGATTATAGGAAGGCTCTATGTTTGATAGGATTTGGCTTTATGCATTGACCTAACTCGGGGAAGGAGGATCTGGTGAGGTCTGCGCAAATCTCCTTCCCTTTGCAGAGTTGGCTCTATGGCTTTGTGCATAGGAGAAGAAGAATGTAAGAAGCCCGAAGACTAATAAGAAGAGAAGTATATTGATGGGCATAGACCCACACTGGGGTCAACCACGTATATCCTGTGTTGATGTGCTTTGTGTGATTTTATTGATGTTGTTTATGTGGTTAATTTTTCAGTGTTGTTGATGTTATGTATAATGAATGCATCTGATGTTGTAGCTTAGTGCTTAATAATATGAATGAATGCTAGATTTGAGTTGATTCTATGTGTTAAATGATTAGATGTGCTTAATATTGATGACTACTGCATTGATCTGTAATAAGGGTTTAACCTACAATGTGAATAAGGTTTAAGAACTAATGCATGTTATTGGCTAAGTGCTATGTTAAGTGTTGTAATCACAGATCTGTGTCCCAGCTAGGTTGTAGATACCCACTACTACATATGGGCGGATTATTCCACGAAAATTTTCCACGCTTCCACTAGTTTCATATTTTTTTTTAAACAAGGCAAGATTTGCATCGCTATTGCCCCGAAAGTTCATCACAATATTGACGAAAATCCTAATTTAACCTAGTCGGGAGTTTCGTCGCAATATTGACGCAATTTCGTCGGAAAAATTTTACTATTTTACCACAACTGTCGCTATAGGGACAAACCTTCGTCGCAATTTTCCACAAATATTCATCGCATATATAGCATGTACGTCGTAAATTTGGTTTTGATATATTTCACTCGTTGATATTACCACAGATTTTTGTCGCAAGTTGTGACGGTCTCTCGTCGCACATTCAGCAGTTGTGTCGTAAGTTATTGGCTTGGCATAAATTTTCATCGCAATTGCGGTGAAGTTTCATCGTAATTGCCACATTCTTCGTTGTTGTTGTGACGATAGTTCGTCGTAATTGCAACGATGCATAGGGTTAACCGATATTGAAGGTGGTGACACGTGGAGAGATAATTTCGTCAATGATTCCATGCACACCTAGATCGTGGATATAGCGACGAAATTATTCCGACAAAAAAAAATCTCGTCTTTCGTGGAAATTGTGATGGATAAGTGTGGCAATATCAACGAAAAACCGTCGCAAATTTGGTCATATGTACTAGTGACCTGAGTCCTGCAACCCCCCTACCTCTGCCTTGGGTGAGACTTCATCTGCTTCACAGGTGTTGTTGAAAGGGCCAGTAGTTGGGGTTTTGTTGGTGCGTTGTTGAAGCATTGAACCCTGGGTCTTCCCCTGTGCCAACACATGGCTCTCTAAAAGGTATCCCCAACATTTACTAACCTGAAAGGAATCCTCGCATATGAAAATTTTCCCAACATAGTGGTGAAGGTGTAAGGTAGCTAGAGAGGTAGTGGGGGGGCCCAGAGGGCCCATAGTGATAATAGTGGAGGTCATTCAATGTAAGGTGGACTAGGTCCACTATATTATTAAATAAGGCCC
>JZKD02S1932964.1:174554-184767 GCA_000966675.3 Picea glauca
TAATAGGATCCATTGTATGGTGTTGCCCTACCTCAAGGGTTTCTATAATAAAGTTGTGGTTTTCTATATGGTTTCATATATCTTGTGCGGTGATTGTATTCAGATATCTTTGGATCTATTGTGATATTTTGTATTCAGTATGTTTGTATTCAGTATGCAGGTTCTTAACAGAAAGTATCTTGAGAAACCATCCAGCATGGACATCTTGTCAGACCCTACTAATCTCTATAGAATATGATCCATGTTTTCTAGGGATAATTTTCTTTCAGGGAATCTATATTCAAATTTATAAATTCTATGAGCCTTATTTCTCCATTTTTCTTCTTGACATGCACCAAGTTTGCAACCCATTATGAGTATATGACCAGAATAATTATTTTGACATCACAGAGTTTCTTACGCTTTGTTTGCACCAAAGGGTGGAATGTGGGATTTAGATATCTTTTTTCCATCCACAAATATTTTCCATCTCTTTGGCTTTAATGGGTATGTTTCAAGAACTCTTTTTTCAAAATTTCCCATAAAGAGGTCGGAAACAATGGGAGACAAAGGATATCCCATTGCTACACCACCGATTTTCTCATAACACACTCCTTGAAAACTAAATAATGTACATCTAAGGAAAACTTTTGCCAATTTTGTTTTTTTAGGGTGTATGATCTCATTGACAATCTAGATAGCTTCATTGAGAGGTATCTTAATGAAACAAGAAACCATGTCAAAAATAATGATGATATCATTAGGTTCAACTCTTTCATTTTCAATGATCCTCACAAATTTTGAGGAATCCTTAATAAAGGTTTTTGAGTTACCAACTAAGGGACCTAGGATCTTCACCACATATTTTGCTAGTTCATAACTAGGATAACCAATTGTGTTAACAATAGATTTGAGTGGGAGTCCTTCCTTATGGATTTTAGGAAGATTGTAAATCTTGGGAGTTATCTCACATTTGGGAAGAAAACATTTTTTGGTTCCTTCATTCAAGTTAGAACCTGTTATTTCCTTTTTGACCTTCCTAGTTAATCCAACTATTGGATTACTAACTATTGTTTTGTATCTACCACTAAGGTTGAGGTTCTCAATCATATTAGATTTATCATCCTCACTATTCATGAAAAAAATAACGTTGCTTTTATCTACTTTCAGTATTACTAGCTCTACATATTTTCTTAGGTTCATCAAGGCACAATATTCCTCATTACCTATATTACCACTAGGTGGCTTCACTATTAAAATAATATCATAGTATTGTCTAATCCTTTCCTTGTCCTTTTCGACTAGGGACTAAATGTTTTCTTCTATGCTATAGATAATGCTATCAACTGGAATATTTTTGGGTGCCAACACAAATTGATTCATTCCTTTAAGACGCTCATCTCTATGTGCTCCAGTGAATGAGAATATAGGTTTATAACTTTTTATCGTCACTACTATCCCTAGTTTTTCATGTTAATCAACAACCATTTAAACTTTATCTCTTTCTTGTTATGCGCTAAACACACATCCTTGTCCTCCTTCAAATCAATACTTGAGTTAAAAGTTAGCCAAATATCAAAATGTATAGTGACCACCATTTCAAGTGTAGATACAAGGTGTTTCATGAGAGGATATCAAGTGAAACCCTTACCCTCATGATTTCTCCATAGATTAAAGCTAGACCAAGCCTATCAAATGTCGATATAAATTCCAACTATTTCTCAAACTATGGTTAATTGTAGAGAACCTAGGTAAAATTATATTGTCCATAAAAAAATTTAGAAATTCAAGCTCAATCACTCTTCTATGAATTCTAATCCTTAGTTTTTCCAACATATGTATTTCATCAAAAACTTCCCTTCCATATAGGTATGTAATTAGAGTTTTTAGATTTATGTGGTGGGAGTGGTTGTCAAAATTTCTCAGAAAATCCACAGTAGTCATATTTATATTGTCAACATTTCATATTGCAAACCAAATCCACCATCAAGAGAAATAGTCGATATGAGAACAGGACAACCTGGTAATAAATACACAAACAGAAAAGAACCCCACAAAACTTTAAAGTTGGCTATAGGATAACAAATAATCAGGTCATCCAAAGTTAGGTACAAGATCAAATAAATAAAATAGTATCTAAAGAATAACATAATAAGAAAAAATAAGAAAGATATTAAAAAATAATAATTAAGATAAATATGATCATAAATACAATAAAAATAAACTACAGAATAATAAAATAGGTAAACTAAACGGGAAAAAACACAAATTGAAATAAATAAAAAAACAAACAAACAAACAAAAAGAGAAAGGGTTAAGCGAAAAAAATTGAGGGTGAGGGTGGGTGTGGGGGGATATATTAGAGAAAAAATAATTGAGAGTGAGGGTGGGGGTTATTATAAAAATAGGTCTTCTTGTTTCCCCATAGATAATATAGCAATATTGTGACCCAACCATAGGCACAAAGGCCACCCCCAAGCACCTTAATCTTGACAAAAAAAATAATTCTGGAAGTAAATCAATAGCCAACCAAGGTATCACACCTTTATCCAAGGCTAGCCCACCAAGAAATAATAACCAAAGGTCAAGAAGAAATTCCAAACCATAACCAAGAGAAAGTCCAAGCCAAAACTGAAATGCCAATTGTAGCAGTTACAGTTGCAGCTGCAGTTCCTCTCCAAACTTGTGCACCATTGGTCGTATGCAATTGTGAGAGTGAGAATGACAAATGAGCTCTAGTACCCTCTATTTATACTACTCTATCTCACTTGACTGGGACGAATTCTCTTTTTGGAGGATAATACCTCAATATTAATTATTATCTTGAGTTGACTTGTCTCCTAGAGCTCTTATGCAATGTTTTAGGGTTTCTCTTACTTCCCAGAATATTCTAGTCTTGTCAAAGGTTACACGTGGAGGTTAATACCTCCCACAGCTACCATCATATCAACACTCCATCCTAGATAGGGAGGCATTAAAGCAAATGGTCTTGATCACAAATAGACCATTCAACCGATAGCATCATCATTGCCACAAAGGCTATCTCATGATCAAATAATGAGCACCACAATCACTATTAGTATCATTTGATAGCATCAACTGCATCATCTCTCGAAGACATACTCCATCTGGTTAATCGGGCATGATTTTGAATAAGTCACTCACTCCATAGAATGATACAAGAACCATTCTTCTAATCTGGACATATTTTCTAAAAGAATAATTTTTCAGGACCATTTTCCACAGGGAGAATGTATGTCCATTAGCATATTGATTATCCATCTAGCTGGTAATCATCTCCAACACTAGTGATAGTCTCCATGGAAATCAGAACAATTCCATTCAATATAACACAATTGTTTATATCCATAGTAGTACACAAAAATTATCCAATGGTACACAACCACACCTAGTAGCACACAGCTAATAACTAGTGAAACATAGTCACAACCAGTGGAACACATCCACCACAATGGCATACAACTATTTTCTAGAGACATATAGTCTCCACAGCAATCATATCATCTAATATCAACCTGCATAAAAATACCATGATACAAATTGAGTCATCTGGGACATTCTTCCACTCACATCTGTGAGATCTAGAATAACATTTTCCCTCATAAAGTTAAACATCAACCATGGGCTATTTGGACTATTCTTCCCAAACATAGAAGAATAATTGTCCCTGATTTATGAGCCTGGACCACTCACCTAACTGGGCCATTCCTCCAACACTAATCACAGTGCAATCTGAAGAGAATGAGTCTTCCCTGGGGAATGCATGTCCCTAATTATTGAACTTGGACCATTCACCTAACTGGGCCATTCCTCCAGCATTAATCACAATGCAACCTGGAGAGAATGAGTATTCCCTAGGGAATGACTATCCGGACCATTTCCTATGGAAATGATTGTCCTATACCAACCTCCAAAATGGACCATTCTTCAAAACTTCTCACAACTGTGAACTTTTAAAGAATGATTGCCTGGCAAGGCAGACCGTTCTACTTTACCACTACTCAGAGTGACCGCCAAGAAGAATGATTGTCCTAGCCCATTCCCCCACACTGGCCATAATGGGAATAGCTTTCTATGGCACATCAACATTCTATCAGACCATTTTCATTACGAAAATGATTGTCCGATATGGACCATTTTCTGAATTGGAAAATGCCTGTCTGTTAAAAATCTCGAACCACTTTTCGAATCGAAAAGGAAATGCCCATCCTAGACCATTTTTCGAACTGGAAAATGATTGTCCATAAATCAATAACATATCAATGCTCCCTCCCAACCTGGGAGTAATCACTTCCTTTCCCAATAATAAATTTGTCTCCATGAGCCCAAGCTTGTCTCTTAAGTACACAAATTTTTCATCTTGGACAAAGGATTTACCAAAATATTTGTTATCTGCTCATCTTTGGAGATATACTGGAGAACAAATTATCTCTTCTCTACTTTATCATGAAGAATATATTGTTTGATATCAATGTACTTCATCCTATCATGGAACACCATTTTCTCTGAAAGATTCACATAGCTCTGATCATTACAATATATCATGGTCGAATTTAGCACCTGATCAGACGGTCCAGAAACCAACTTACAGAGCCACATTGATTATGTACAAGAATCACAAGCTACAATATACTCTCCTTAGGTAGTGTTGAGTGAAACACTATTTTGTTTCCTACCATCCCATGACATCATGGCAAAGCTCAATTTGAAACATATCCAAGTAGCACTTCTTATGTCATTTGCACTCCCTGCCCAATCTGAATCGATAAATTCATGTAGTTGTATGTCACAGTTTAAACGTCCCTCAAAACAAATATCCATCTGAGTATTCTACAAATACATTGAGACAATCAATTTTCAATACAGAGACAGGTCTACTGGATTAGAGTCTCTTCAACTTATTCAGATCTTTTATCATGGGAGTTTCCTATGGATTTGCAATCCATCATCCCAGACTTCTAAGTAACCATTCTGATACACTTTCTCTTTCATAGGAAGTTTTTTCCACACTTATGTTGTATATGAGATACTTTGCATCAAGTTTCTTGAATCCATACAAGGTCTTCTTCCATTTTCATACATGGGTCTCTTTCTAGTATAAGCTTCTTTCTCAATTTTCTTTATTGGGAAGGACAATATTTTACGTGTAAATTTCAATCCATGGATACTACAAGAGGTATATCTGGTATACTAGAACAAGTTGTCATCATAGTCTTCTGGAAGAACCTCTAGTTATGAATCTCACAATGTTTCCATTCATAATCCTTTTTCACACTTTCTTACATACATTGTTCTTCATCACAACTTCGATTTCTTCTTCTTAATTGCTTCCAAATTGGTAGTCTTATGATTCTTGGTATAATAACTAGTTTTTCTGGATTTTCTTTCTTGGAATCTTCATGTTTCTCTTTAGATTTTGGGTCTATAGATTCCATGCCCTGAAGATTCCAACTTCTTCCTTTCATCATAGGAACATGGATGTAGATGGAAAACCAAGGATACTTAAGGCTTTTTTTCGAAGAAAACTTCTTCTAGAATCAAATTGAGCACACGATGTTTATCATGGATACTACTTTAATGGGAAACATGGATAGATATTGTATAATCTTCACAAATTCTTCAATGCATCATATCATTTAGGATTATCTCCCTCATAATCCCGTATTCATGCCTGAATGCATGCTCTTCTTTTGGAATTTTGCAATCATCTCCCTCCATCTAAGAGAGTCCATGATTTTGTCTGCAAAGTGTCACGAGTTTTATTCTAGTTTCCTCTTGATGAGTGACTTCTTTCTAGTCTCTTCAAGTTTGATTTTGATGGTGGCCCATCTGGAAGTTGTTACTTATATAATGGATTCCATAGGAATTGTCACCAAAGAGTGTCAACATACTTCATCTTTTTCATGTGCATTGTAGTCATCGTAATAGAAATCCTTATCTTGTTATTCTTCCATAGGTATTGTTTCACTGACCATATTTTCTTCTAAGAAAAATAGATATGCATGATATGTACAGGTACTATGTAAACATGGTATGTACAAGAACTATGAAGAATATTGTTACCTTGACTAGAAGAAGAATTTTGTTTTATCCTTCTTGGCTTTCTTTGAGGGTTCCCTTTCTTCGACAACTATTGCTTTGTTTGTTTCCTTCCTTTTATTTAACTCAGGACAGTGGTTCCTGTAGTGACCATATTTTCGATAGTTGAAGCATTATATTTTTGACATATCATTTTCTTGATTTGGTTTGGTTTCTTCCTTAATCCAAAATTCCTCTTATTCCTGAAATCCTTGAATTTTGTTGTGAAGGCTTGATCATCATATTTATTTTGGGATTTCTCTTTTGCGCTAATCCTTGATTCTTCTTGTTCACATCAAGTCCAAATTTCTTCAAATGTGGGATACTCCTTTCTTGTGTTCATGCTTGCGGAAAATGCATCCCATGTCTTGGGAAGGCCATTGAGTACTATATTTACTAGTTCCTTTTCTAAAATGATTTCTTCAATAGCTTGTAGTTGATCTCTTAACTGAGATATTCTTACAAAGTATGATGTTATGTTGTCATCAACATTCATTTTCATGTCACAGAGCTCATTCTTCAAACTCATTACTTGTCCAATGTTTCTGACTAAGAAGAGGTTAGTTAGGGCATCGTACATATTCTTAGATGAGTCAAGATGAGAGATGTAGGGTATCAAGTGGTCTTTTACATAGTCCACTATAATACTCATGGCATTGATTTCACTATCCTTTCTCCATAACTGCAACGTTCTGAGGTTCCTTCTTTTTTCCTGCTTCAAATTGTGGTTCCATGATCTTGCCTTTCACGATATCCAACACTTTATTCTTGGCAAGGATGAGGTTAATCCTTGTATTCCATTTTCTAAAGTTAGAAGCCTGTTCTAACTTGTTTTTTGACTTCATAGAGTAATTCATGAGTTCTTTGACTTGGTCAACCTTTGACTTTGACCAAAAACTCAAACTTGACGCCTTGGCTTGCTGAGAGTACCAGGAGGTGCGCTAGTCTAGGGCATGTTAGTCTCTAGTTTTGACTACATTTTTTTGCCCATATCATCTCAAAAAGACCTCCATTTTCATACCCAGTATCACTCCCTTCTGGACTTGTTATGACACATTTGACATCCTTTTACAACTAAATGGCACTATTCAAGGTATTCTTACGATTCAAGTTATTTTTATGTATTTTGATACTTTAAATTAATATCGATACTAATGTGGCATGAGTTAGGTACTATTTATTTGAAATAGAACTTACCAGTACCAGGTACCGTCTCGCACCCAGTGGAGATACCAAAGAAGCTGCTAAAGATCCGCAAGACATGGCCAGAGTGGTTGACAGTGCGATTTACATGATAGATTGAGTCATAACTCAATATGTTGATTCAAGGCGAGATTATAGAACTGAGTTGTTAATTCTTTATGATTCACACTTCTTGACACTGCGTGTCATGAAGATGTGAAGTTCGTTTTAACTGATTTTGAGTTATTTTTGGATCTGAGATCCGTTTAGATTAATGCATTTTTGTTTTACACTTTTTTTGGGGAGGATCTATAAAACAGAAGATCACTCTCAAGAAACATTGGTTATGTTATGCTATGAGATATACATTTCTGCTTATATAATCTACCTATGCATTATGTTACTTCACTGTTATATGATTTGAGTTATTTTTCTGAGTAAATGAAGCATGAAGAATGAACAGTGTTTGCATGGAATGAGCTGAGTAGCTTTGGTTTTCTTTTTGGTGATTGTACCTCTTGGTTGGGCCCGCCAACGGGTTCAAGTCGTTGCCTCTTTCTGTATTAAAGTTAGTTTATTTCAGTATCTTAGGATTTGCATGCATGTTAGCTTATTTGAGTTTGGGAATTACCTTGTTCAGATTCTTGCTTAACCATTCTTTAAACTGTGTTGTTCCAATGTATTAATATATTCTACGTTGATGAATGTTCAAAGCATTATTGATTCCTGTAGAATTTAAAGCATGAACTAGACTTGCTCTGCTTCCAGTTTTCAATCATAATGTGAATTAAAGAGAATGCGAGTTTGAATTTACTCTGCTTTGATTAGGATAGTTAGTTTACTCTGTTCTGTTAGGATAGTTAGGTTGCAATTGAATTAAAGGAAGCTTCCAGTATCAGTAGGGAAAATAGGAAATTTCTTTATCTTATCTGTAGATAGATCCAGAACTATTTTGTGATGTTTAGATTAAAAGGTTTTCAAAAATGATCTTTCTTTTTTTTATGGCTTAGATAGGAGTAACGATGACTAGATGTTTAAAGCTAATGGTAGATGATCTTGTGAAATCACAATAGACCAGAAATAGAAGTACCTGCACTTAAGCACACAACTGCTTTCCTTTGATGAATTAAATAGGAGATGATAAGTTTCAAAATAATCATTAGGGTTCAGTTTCTAAGAGTGAGTTTGTATTTTCTTCTAAGAATAACCTTTAGATAATAATTAGAATCGTACCGGCACATACAGTGTAGCAGCTCTAAGGTCACTTACCCTGGTTTGACAATTCAGTGTTTTCAGGTCATTAAAATCTTGAATATAGCAGCGACATTTTTGGCGCCGTTACCGGGGAGCTATTTAAAAGGTAAGTTAGATAATTGTCTTGATTATTTTTAGAATGCACTTAGTTTGGTGTGGTATGTTAGCAGGTTGATGATAAGAGGAGTTGTGGAAACAAAGGGTGAGAACCGACATATCAGTTATCACAGGTACTCTGAAACTCACTTAGTTTCTTTTTCTTTCATTTAGTATGTCTTCATGAGAAATAGAGATCATAGAGGTAGATTTAGGGGAAATATAAAATAACAAAAAGAAGAAACCTCCACCCAAAAAGCGATAGAAACTGAGACTGGAATTCTGGCCGAGGAAACCATAGAACAAAACCTAGAACCAGGAAACACCATATATCAACAAATTCAAAATCCTGGTGATCCAGCCCTGGATGACACAGTTGATCCAGAGAAAATAAAAGCTATTCTCGGGAACCCTGACTCTGTAGTTTCACAGATAACAACTGCAACTATGGAATCAAAGGCCATAGGATCCTCAAAAAGACTAATAGGAGATAATAATTCTGACAAAAAGAATCCGGAAAGGTGGGATTTCACACCCTCACCAAAGAAAGATCGGATTGCATATAAAATTCTTGGTAATCCTTTTAACATGGCAGAAAGAGGGAGAGACTTACATGGGGAACTTCATATTGAAAATGAAGGAGAAGAACAAGAAGAGAATGAGTTAAGACCAGAAACCACCTTTGGGTTTCCTATTTTGGATTTAGTCCAGAATGTCAATATGAAAAATATCCCACCTTCAGCACTACCAACCTTTTATGGGAAAAATAGTGAAGACCTGGATGTCTTTGTTTTTGAGTTTGACATACTGTGCAGGAGTTATAACTATCTCCAGGATGCACATAAACTAAAGTTGTTTCCTGCTACCCTAAAAGATTCTGCATTACAGTGGTTCATGAGTTTAGGAGAATACAGCATTAGATCTTGGGAAGATATGAAGGAAAAATTCTTAAAGAAGTACCAGGACTATTGTAGACCCAAGGATTATCAGAATGATATTTTTAAAATGAAACAACAATATGAAGAAAGCCTTGAGGATTTCTTAGAAATATTTACCTATACCCTTCAAAAATCTAAATATAATGATCTCCAGGATGAAGCAATCAAGACTCTTTTCTTAAAAGGAGTTTCAGATGAATATATTGATACTCTCAATTTAATGGCTTCGGGAGACATTTATCAAAAAGACTTTGAAGCAATCAGTGAACTTTGTAGAACTTACTCAAGAAGTAGGGGGAAAACTGCAAAAAGTGTGAGAGAACCTGTCAACAAAAATACCAAAGTACCCACATCTGGTGGAGTTACTAGAATCGAATTAGGAAACCTTTTGGAAAATTTTAAAACAGACATTTTAGGAACAATTGGCTCTCAATTAGATACTCTGAAGATTAAGAGAAAGTAGGAAGAGGAAAACCCTGTCCTAAGCATATTTTTCCCAAAATGCAAGAAAAAGGCATCCTTTACGAGAATGTCCTTTGGACAATGTTTATGTATGTGCAATATGTACTGAAAATCATAAAACAGAAGATTTCCCATCCTTACTTGGATTGCAAGCAATATTCAAGGGAGGGGAAGCTCCAGGGACTCCATCTGCACCTAAGAGG
>JZKD02S1932964.1:185796-200872 GCA_000966675.3 Picea glauca
CCTAAGAAAATGACAGGGAAATGGAGAATGTGTGTAGACTTTAGGGAGTTGAACAAGGCAACCCTGAAAGACTATTTTCCTTTACCCTTTATAGATCAGGTTTTGGATACCTTGGTTGGAAAAAAATATTTTTCTTTTCTTGATAGGTATAGTGGATACAATCAGATTCAAATTGCTCCCGAAGACCAGGATAAAACAACATTTATGTGTCCTTGGGGAACTTATGCTTATAAAGTGATACCTTTTGGATTATGCAATGCTCCTGCTACATTTCAGAGAGCAGTCCTTGGGGTCTTTGTTGACTTAATTCATGATTGTGTGGAAGTTTACATCGACAATTTTACTGTTTATGGTAACACTTTCGAAGAAGCCTTAAGTAATCTGGAGAAAGTCTTGATTCGCTGCCAGGAATCAAATTTATCCCTTAGTCACGAAAAATGTAAAATGCTATTAACTGAGGGAATTGTGTTGGGTCATCATTTGTCTGCAGAAGGAATTAAAGTTGATCCAGCCAAAATTGAGGTGATAGTTAATCTTTCCTCTCCAAAAACCCAAAAAGATGTGAGAAGTTTTTTGGGGCATGCTGGATATTATTGTCGATTTATTGAAAAATTTACAAAGATAGCCAGCCCCATGTTTAAACTATTAGCAAAAGATGCAGAATTATGTTGGGATGATAATTGTCAGAGTGCTTTTGAGAATTTAAAAGCAAAATTGTCTGTGGCACCTATTCTTAGAGGACCAAATTGGTCCCTTCCTTTCCATATTTCAACTGATGCCTCAGACACCGCTTTAGGAGGAGTGCTTGGACAAAAAGAAAACCAACAAAATTATGCAATTTATTTTACTAGAAAAAACCTTACTCCTCCTTAATTGAACTACACAGTAACAGAGAAGGAATTTTTAGCAGTAGTTCATTCCATTAACAAATTTTGTCACTACATTACTGGATATGAGGTTTTTGTACATACTGACCATTCTACTATCAGATTTTTGATGAACAAACCAGTAACTACTGGAAGAATCACACGATGGCTTTTGTTGCTTCAAGAATTTAACATCACTATAGTTGATCGTCCAGGGAAAGAGAATGTAGTTGCGGATTTTCTTTCTCGTATTCCTCAAGATAGTACTGACATTCCAGTGAATGATAATTTCCCTGATGAACATTTGTTTGCAGTAGCTGTTAAGACCCCTTGGTTTGCAGATACAGCAAATTACTTAGCTACAGGAAGATTACCAGCTCATTTATCACCACCACAAAAGAAAAGAATTATCCAACAAAGTGCTTACTATTCTTGGGTGGGAAGTGATCTTTTCTATACAAGTCCTCATATGATCATTAGGAGATGTGTCCGGGAAGATGAGATTCATGATATCTTTCAGGCATGTCATGATGGGCCATGTGGAGGACATTTCTCTGATAAGAGAACGGCATATAAATTCTTACAATCAAGATACTATTGGCCGACACTGTTTAAGGATGCAACAAAATATGTGAGAAGCTGTGATAGTTGTCAAAGGATGGGAAGGCCTACTGCAACAGACGAGATTCCCTTATGACCACAGGTTGCGATTGAACCATTTGATAAATGGGCACTTGATTTTGTAGGACCAATTGCCCCAATGTCGAGAAAGAAGAAGTACATCTTGGTGTGCACAGATTTTGTGACCAAGTGGGTAGAGGCAAAATCCTTATATCAAGCAACTGAGAAATCAGTGGTTGAGTTTATTTATGAAGATATATTTACCCGTTTCGGTGTCCCACGATAGATTGTTACTGACCAAGGTGCCCAATTTACTTCCAAATTGATGAAAGAACTCACAGATAAATATGGGATAAAACACTGTAAGCCTTCCCCATACCATCCACAAGCCAATGGGCAAGTGGAATCTACGAATAAAGTTCTAGAAGCTATTATGACCAAGACAATACATTTACATCATAAATATTGGGTAGATAGACTTCCATAGGCTTTATGGGCATACCGGACTACATGGAGAAATACCACTGGTCATACTCCTTACGAATTGGTATTTGGCAAGCAAATTATCCTTCCCATAGAATTTCAGATTCATACCTTCTGCCTAGCAGTAGAATTGGGGTTGAATTTGGATGAAGCACAGAAACAGAGAGTCATGCAACTAAATGAATTGGGAGAAATTAGGCAAGATTCTCTTCAAAGAACTATCCTTGTACAAAATCAACGTAGTAAATGGCATGATAAATACATTAAGAAAAAGAATTTTCAACCAGGGTATTGGGCATTACTTGTCGATTCCAAATACAAAACCTTCAAAGGGAAACTCACAACAAGGTGGTTGGGACCTTATGAAGTAGAAATTGTTTTTGATAATGGTTCTGTCAGGATTAAGACCATGGATGATTCTCAAAATTCCTTTGTAGTAAATGGACATCGATTAAAAGTGTATAACAAACCCTTGTCAAAAGGTGATTTTCTACAGGAAGTTGCCAAGCAAACAGAAATAAAGATAGTGGGAGAAGAGTCTTCTCCTCCTGCTGATATTTGATCATTCATGTTGTTTAAGATTCTGTAAATAATAAAAAAATTTACCAGAAAATAAAAAAAAATCAAATAATAAATACACAAAAAAAAAAAAAAAAAAAAACATTCTTTCTTTGTGGATATGTTGATATATTGTTTTTAGTTTTACAGGTTCTTCAAAGCAAGTACAGAACTGAACTTCATCACACTCCCGCAATAGGTAAGAAGGTAAGACTATTTTATTTCATGAAATTTTCTTATCAATTTAACTGACTTGTTTTGAAATGAGTAAATTTGAGCTTGTTTGCTCCCTTTGACTGTTCATTAAAGTATGAAAGGGGCATTTATCAGGAAAGGATTATTCTTTACCAGACCTGGTGAATTATGATGGGAAAGAAACCCCCCTATATTTTTCTTTTAGCATTTTCTTAGACTCTCAAAACATGAGGAAGCAATGAGCATATACTAACTTGGGCTCATAAAATCCACAAGTAAGTGATTACTGTTCCAAAAAAAAATGTCTGCAAGATTTCTATCTGCACTCCCGTTGGATGATGTGGAATGCGTTAAGGTTTGCCTTCCAACAAATCTCACTCCATCGACATCAGCACCTTATCTGGAGTAGATATTAGAGATTATTTAGTGCCTTGGACTCTGCATGCCTCAATGGCAGATGTCCTTGCTAACAACCCTGGGAATACACCAATGTCTCTTGGTTTATAGATCCTACAGGTGACTCGACACCAAGACCTCTATTCGTACCTGTTAGGATGTGCTATAGGTACCCTGAGGCCCATTGACATCACTGGTGGGTCATCTCGCATTGGTTAACGACATTCATTAATGGTCGGTAATCCAATGATTTCTTTTTGTGTTCGACTCCAGAACATTTCTTCACACAAATAAGAATTGTACCATAGGTTAAAGATTTGAAGTTGTTGAAGACATGATTTCAATCGATCTTTTTCAGGACAGGACAAAAGCCAGGTTCAGGGATAATCATCAGATAATTTGTTGTTATAAACAAAAAGTCTTTTTCTCAGCAGGATATTATTGGTTCAAATTTCTCTGCAGATTCGGATTGTTTCATCAGTACTAGTCACTACCAGCATAGAATCCATCAGCTACAGTGGTCATCAGAAATACAAGTGCAAATTACAATTTTCACTCCCTCCAGATCCAGACTTGACTTCAAAAATCTCTACAGCAAGAAATGCATAACAAGGGGATAGGTAATCTAATTCAGGTACACTTAATTCATGTTGATTTAATGTATTAAATTACCTATTAATAGTTTGAACTGAGAATGCCTTGTTACTCCATAATGTTTCATTATACCCATACTCTGTACCTAATAAACCAGTCCACATCGACATTTCAAATCATGAAAACGCACAACATTACCTTGGCCGAGTTCGACACGACTCGTATATGATAACACTCTGCACTCATGTACGATTATCATCATTTCCCTACACGCTATCGACCCCCACGACAATTCAAACGTTCTCCTATGATTCTTCTTCTGTCTACTTCACACATCACACTCTATTCCCCTATTACCCTCATCTAACTTTCTTTGCTCACATGTGGACCTTTCCTGTGATATCAAGTGAAATCATGGTGGAAAATCATCATGAACCAGAGACATATGCAGACTTAGAGGCCCTTCCGGAGTATGAATCCACCAGAGACATTTTTCAGAAAGCAGGATGGGAGCCGTTTTTCAAGAAATTCGATGGATATGATGATTCAATTACGCTTCAGTTCGCTCTGCGTTTTTAGCGTGGGTTCGCTAAAGTGGGTGAGCTAGAGTTCGAAGTCACAGAAAAATTCATTTCAGAAGCAATTCAACTGCCCACCATTGGTCAGAGATGGACAAAGGGCCAGCCTGTTGACAAGAAGCTCTGCACGCAGCTTCTAAAACCGCAGTACCAGAAGATACAATGGTCATAGGGCACATCACGGTCATGGTTAGAACCAAAATGGGCTCAGTTGCTAGCTATCCTCCAACATTACCTCACTTGCGAAGGACAATATACAATTGTATTTCCCTGCCATGCCCGACTCCTGCTACATTTCAAAGGTAATCATTTGATGAACATACCCTACTTTCTGTTGAAAAGTTTAAAGAAAATGGCAGAACAGGTTCGAAAGGCCAAAGATTTTCGAGGAAGTTTATTTCATTTTGGTCTTGTCAAGATATTGATTAAGTCTGCGTTGTCCCGGAAACAAGAAACTTGGGATATGTTCGCTGTAAGAACCCTAGCCTCTGAAAAGTCTAAAGATAAAAGTGTTACGCCTGCTCCTCCACAGAAGAAGTTGAACTCTAGGAAAAAGGGTGTTAAAACCCCGACCAAAATCTGTCATGACCCTAAGAATATACCAGATAGCACAATAGAAGCCAGTGCTAGAGACCCTGGTACAGAAAATTCATTCAATGCCCATGTGTCTGATGGAGTGGAAACCAATCATGAAACTGTGAAGAACACTACTCCTACAGAGGAAAATGTTGAAATTCTGATTTATTCCCTAGCTGCTATGAATATTATTGACGTGGAAGAACTGGCAGAGTTGACTGACAAATCTAGGAGAAATCCCAAACGGAAATGTAAAAGCACATTGTCAGGTATGGATAACTCTGTGCCCAGTTACCCACCACATGAGAGGTTAAAAAGTGTGGATGATCATGAGGAGGCTCCAGAGCCCTCCAAAATGACTTGGACTCTTTCCCAACTGATTTGAAAAGTCCATAAAGTGGATCGGCAAGCTACTGTGCCCAAAGAAATTGAGCAGGATGAGCCAATTCGAATGCCAACAAATACCCCTACTCGGATATATAAAGAGTTCACTCCTGAACTTAGCCCAGTTGACAATCCCGATCCAGTCGACACCCATGATCAAAGTCCAACGGAGTTCACTCACGCATCCAGTCCTCAAACACAACCATGACATGATAAAACATTTGAATCTTACTGTGAAATTTCCTCCAGTAAATCCTTGAGACCAATGGTAGCCAGATTAGAAAGCGGGAATAACAGGTTGAAAGAAAAACTACATGAATACACTATATTGGACTGACATATCAAAACAGAGAATGAACTCATGAAAGTCAGGCAAACTCATTTCTTGCCAAAAATTGAAAGATTAAAACGAAAGAATAAGGGTCTTTTCCAGAGGAATAGGAGACTACAGAAGATTGTCAGGAAGCACATCATCATCAATCGAGTCCTCAAGAAGAAAATCAGAAACTTGAAGAAACATGAGAAGTTACAAATGTTGGTTGCAGCTGCTGCAACACTCTGATTAATCTCAGTTTTTGACTTTTTGTTGCCTGAGGACAGGCAAAGACTTCAGTTTGGGGGAATGTTAGTCTCCAGTTTTGACTACATTTTTTGCCTATATCATCTCAAAAAGACCTCCATTTTCATACCCAGTATCACTCCCTTTTGGCCTTGTTATGACACATTTGACATCCTTTTACAACTAAATGGGGCTATTCAAGGTATTCTTACGATTCAAGTTATTTTTATGTATTTTGATACTTTAAATTAATATTGATACTAATGTGGCATGAGTTAGGTACTATTTCTTTGAAACAAAACTTACCAGTACCAGGTACCAGCTCGCACCCAGTGGAGATACCAAAGAAGCTGCTAAAGATCCGCACGACATGGCCAGAGTGGTTGACAGTGCGATTTACATGATAGATTGAGTCATAACTCAATATGTTGATTCAAGGCGAGATTATAGAACTGAGTTGTTAATGCTTTATGATTCACACTTCTTGACACTGTGTGTCATGAAGATGTGAAGTCCGTTTTAACTGATTTTGAGTTATTTTCGGATCTGAGATCCGTTTAGATTAATGCATTTTTGTTTTAAACTTTTTTTGGGGAGGATCTATAAAACAGAAGAGCACTCTCAAGAAATGTTGGTTATTTTATGCTATGAGATATACATTTCTGCTAATACAATCTGCCTATGCGTTATGTTACTTCACTGTTATATGATTTGAGTTATTTTTCTGAGTAAATGAAGCATGAAGAATGAACAGTGTTTACATGGAATGAGCTGAGTAGCTTTGGTTTTTTTTTTGGCGATTGTACCTCTTGGTTGGGCCTGCCAACAGGTTCAAGTCGTTGCCTCTTTCTGTATTAGAGTTAGTTTATTTCAGTATCTTAGGATTTGCATGCATGTTAGATTATTTGAGTTTGGGAATTACCTTGTTCAGATTCTTGCTTAACCATTCTTTAAACTGTGTTGTTCCAGCGTATTAATATATTCTATGTTGATGAATGTTCAAAGCGTTATTGATTCCTGTAGAATTTAAAGCATGAACTAGACTTGCTCTGCTTCCAGTTTTCAATCAGAACGTGAATTAAAGAGAATGTGAGTTTGAATTTACTCTGCTTTGATTAGGATAGTTAGTTTACTCTGTTCTGTTAGGATAGTTAGGTTGCAATTGAATTAAAGGAAGCTTCCAGTATCAGTAGGGAAAATAGGACATTTATTTATCTTATCTGTAGATAGATCCAGAACTATTTTGTGATGTTTAGATTAAAAGGTTTTCGAAAATGATCTTTCTTTTTTTTATGGCTTATATAGGAGTAACGATGACTAGATGTTTAAAGATAATGGTAGATGATCTTGTGAAATCACAATAGACCAGAAATAGAAGTACCTGCACTTAAGCACAGAACTGTTTTTCTTTGATGAATTAAACAGGAGATGATAAGTTTCAAAATAATCATTAGGGTTCAGTTTCTAAGAGTGAGTTTGTATTTTCTTCTAAGAATAACCTTTAGATAATAATTAGAATCTTACCGATACATACAATGTAGCAGCTCTAAGTTCACTTACCCTGGTTTGACAATTCAGTGTTTTCAGGTCATTAAAATCTTGAATATAGCAGCCTGACAGGGCACACTAGGATATCCATGAATTAGATCAAGATCTTCACTTAAGGTTCGTTAACAAGAGGGTTAGGGTTTCATTTCTATAGAAAAACTTTGAATGCAACTACAATTGTAACTGAGAAACTCCTCCCAATCTATCTTCCAGTAGTTAGACTATCTAAAGATAGTGTGGGCCCATAAACTGTTAGAAAAATAGTTGTGCTCATTTCACCGTAGAAAATATAGCAATATTATCACCCAAGCATAAGCACAAAGGCCACCCTCGAGCACCTTAACCTTTAGACATAGAATAATTCTAGAAGAAAATAAATAGCCAACCAAGGTAGTGCACCTTTCTCCAAGGCTAGCGCACCATCTTACACATTATTTTGGTCACCCCAGTGATCCATTGACAACATATGTGCATGTTCCCAAAAAGAGCCTTTCTTCAGGAGGAAAGTGACTAACTTTCTCTTCTCAAACACCCTATTAAGGAAGGTCCCCACGGGATACAATATATATAGGGTACAACAATGCCTGATCGTCTCCCCCTTCCCTAAAGTTGGGTTGCGACATCTCAACAGGATGCACTATAGCTAGGGTGCGACGATGTCAAAAGATTAAGAAAAGGTCAAGTTTCACGAAAGTTATAGAAGGGGATCTTCTAGAAGATGAGGTGGCGTCCGAATGGTTTGGATATTACTCGCTTCTCTGATTTGGTGGGATCATCCTCATCTCTCCAAACCATCTCTATTTCCCCTATATAAAGAGAGATTTCTCAGGGAAAAGGTTAATAAAGGTTAATGAAGATTGAATAGGCTAAGAATTGTATGGAGAATTTTGCATTGGTTCATTCTTGAGAGCCTCATTTCAGTTCATCAAGTCATCATGGATCTTCTTCATTCAAGGTTGGAGCAAGTGTCTATTTTGGAGCAAAGTGTCATCAAAAGGGGACCTTATGACATCAAGGATTTGGTTGTAATATCCACTTTCACTTTAATATAATACAGTGATATGTTTCTTTCCCATAAAACTTGTCTTGTTTTATTGTATGATTCCTTGATCACATCCATAATTTCTTGTTGAGTATAATGGATTGCTTTCACTTTGGTTGGCTTGTGTTCCCTTGCAGATTCAATATAATAGGAGCACTGAAGTGGAGCTAGGATGACAATGGAAAGAGGAAGTGACATTTAAATGATATGTTGCTTATCCCTTGTTAGCTAGTAAACTCAATAGTTAGAGCTTAGGGAAAGCGTCATATTTTGTTCTATTTTTTTCTATATCTAGGTGGATCTAGGGAGATCTGTTTATGTCCACATTTACTAATTAATCCTATAACAAAATTGGGGTCAAAACTTTCAATCTAATGTTCCTTTCCAAGGGAACATCCCTAATCAACCCAACCCTGTGGCCTATATGCCTCAAAATCCTCCACAACCGAATCTGTCAGGACTGTTTAATTATCTGCAGACTGCTTATGGTCCTACTGGTATACCTACGAGGCTTCCCACTCAGAACTACTAGTTTCCTCAAGTGAACCAATAGTTTCCCTTCCTTGCCACTTTGGATTTATCGGATCTATCTAGGATTTTGAATGATCCTATTTTACACTCTTCTTATTGGCCCGTCATATTGGCCAAAATACCATCTAACATTCCTAAATCTGATGGTCGAGAAGGAGAGGACCCGAATAATCATGTTATGACTTTTCATCTGTGGTGTTCATCCAACTCCTTAATGGATGACTCCATAAGATTAAGAATTTTCTAACGGACTCTCATGGGTTCAGCAACAAAATGGTACATCGAGACAGGAACCATGGCCTTTTTGACACATTACCAGTTTCAAATTCGATATGAGACAAGAACCAAAATTTTGAGTACTTTTAAACAATCCTTGTCCACTCATATTTCTGATCACATCCATGAGTGGAGGAGGAGAAGACGTTTGATCAAAGTTCCTCTTCCTGATCAACTATTGGCTGAGTGGTTTACCAAATCACTCATTGGACCTATATCCCATGAAGTTTCCATGGGTGGTGTTGTCCCTGAAGAGCAGGCGATTACTGGTTCTCAGTATCTAGATCTCATTTATTCGCAAACGGAAAGACTTTATGATTTAATCCCTGACGCTTCTCATCCTTCCACAAACTCTACCCCAACACCTCCAGCAGCTTCTCATGGTGTGGATGGTGTGATTGGAACTTTTCATGCTGAAGCTCAGTCTACGCACGTCTGTCACACCAATCCCAAATCCAATAATTCTAATGCACAAAATACTCCTACTCCTTCCACTGGTAAGACTGTTGAAGTTAATTCTGTTCAATCCACACCTCCTGAGAAAAACCAAAATAAAAAGAAAGGAAAGGGTAAGAATAAGGAGGAAAAGAATAATAATCCATAATCTGATAAAGACAAAATGCAGACCACTGATGAGAAAGATAAACGTAAGCCTCGTTACCCTTGCCTTATTTGTGGCGACGATCCTTACATGAAAGATTGTCCAAGACGCGCTGAGGTTACTAAGTTCCTCCAAGGAACTGGAAAGCCTTCTACACCTATCGTTTTGTCACAACCTTTCCCTTATCAGCAGCAAGCCTAACTGGTCTTTCATGACCAAGCTTCTCCTTCTACCTCCTCCTATGTCCTTATGTGTACTAGTGACTCTAAAAATAACAAAGTTGCAGTCGCAACTTGAGCCAAAGATTACTCTCCATCGAAGGAGAAATTTTATGATATACCACCTTCATTGGTTCAACTTCCTCCCCCAAATTCACCTCCAAAGGTCCTCTTCATCTCGAAAGATCAGGTCTCGACACAGTTCTTCGCCCTCCTCCCAAGGGAGTTGTTCGAAGGTCTACCTTCAATCCTCATGCATGTGCTGCCAAAACTACACTATTGTAGAAGACCTTGTGCAAGCACCCTCTGCGATGTCATCTCTCGAATTCCTTCAAATTTGTCTTGCTCAACAGAAGGCACTGTTAAAGGATATTGGTGGAATTGATCCCACAGACACTAATTTAATAGAATTTGACTTGGAAGCTCACATTCCAAGGCTTCCTACTCAGTTAGCATTTCAGATCCAAGTTATTGTTGAAAAAAAGAATATATGTAGAATCATTATTGACGAAGGATCCTCGACTTGCGTTATGTCCATCACTTGTTGGAAATCTATTGGCTCTCCTACCCTCAATGAATCACAGAATACACTTAAGGCTTTCAATGGTATAGGTTTTACACCTTACAATGTTCTTCCCTCGTTGTCTATTATGTTGGAAGGTAAATCGGTCAATGTTTAGGTTGAGGTATTTGACGCACCTCTTGATTATAACCTTTTACTTGGCCATAGTTGGATTGATTCCATGTGTACAGTTGTGTCTACCCTTTTTCATGTGTTATGATTCTCGCACCAAGGAAAGGTTGTTATTGTTGACCAACTGACCTTCTTTAATTATGATTCATGTACTAGCAACGTAGCCTTTATCTTGAAGACACCTCATGCTTATGAGAATCTCAGCGTGGGTCTTTTTAAAGATTCAACTTTGATGGGTACATTTCCAATCCCACCACCTAATATCCCCCCTCCTTTTTTTGCCTCAATTAACATGATATCCACCATTATTCGTGAAACCCCAGAGTCATATGACCTGTGGTTAGTACCTAACTCTGGTGACTACCTTCGTTACGATGACAAGATTCCTTTAAGTCGGGTTGAATCCGCAAGCTATTTAATCGGCAACCCCCTCTCCTCCTTCTATCTATGAGTCATCTCCTGATCTATTCCATGTAATCTTTTTTACTGATGAGATGATCATGTCAGTCATGTCTATGGAAGATAATCCATGGGATGATGGACATCATCACTCCATTATTTTCCTAGAACATGATACCATAGAGAGCTATCAACGGATTTTCACTTCATCAACCGTTGTTGTTATTTCTTCAGTTCCTGAGTCAACACATGATGTCTTGTATGAAGGGAGCTTGAGTAACAATTCACCTGTCGTCCCTCTCGACATATATATTAAACCCAAAGTCATGGAGAATGTTCATATTGGGGCCTCCTGTTCTACAAATGAGGTCCACACGTATAAATCCCTTTTCCAAGAATTTCATGACATTTTCGCCTGAAGTTATGAAGAAATGCCAGGTATTGATCCTAATATTGTTGTTCATGAAATTAAGACATATCCGGCCGCTAAACCATTCAACAGATACTTTTCCCAATCCATCCACGTAAATCCGTTGGTATCAAGCTTGAAGTTGAAAAACTTCTTAAACCTGGCTTTATCTATCCTGTAGCTTTGACCGATTGGGTCTCCAATCTTATTCCGGTAAATAAGAAACAAGGTACGATCCGCATTTGTGTAGATTATAGGGATATAAATAAGTCTTGTCCTAAGGAAAATTATCCTACCCATTTTGTCGACCAGATCGTAGATGACTATGCTGGTAGTGAAATCTTCTCTTTAATGGATGGTTTCTTCGGCTATAATCAAATTAATATTTTACCAGTGGATCAACACAAGACCGCTTTTATTTTCCCTTGGGGAACCTTTGCTTACCGGAAATTACCCTTTGGCCTCAAGAAGGCTGGTGTGACCTTTCAGCGTGCTATGTCTTACACTTTCCATGATATTAAGCACATTGTCCAACCCTATATTCATGATATCTCGATGCATTCCATGCGTTGCCAAGACCACCCGACACATTTAAGGGCCATTTTTGTACGTTGTCGTTATTATAGTATACCTTTGAACCCACACAATTGTGTTTTTTGTGTGGAGTCCAACCAACTTCTCAATTTTATTGTGTCGATCCATGGGATTCGAGTAGACCCCTTGAAGGTTGAGGCTATTCGTAACCAACCTCCTCCTTCCACACTATGCCGACTCCAAAGTTTGTAAGGGAAGGCAAACGTTTTGTGTCATTTCATCCCCAATTATGTTGAACTGATGAAAGGATTTACCCGGCTGCTCAAGAAAGGTTACGAGTTTTTATGGGACGATACTATGAACAAAGCCTTTGAATCTTTGAAACTTTCCTTAACCCATACACCATTATTGTTCCCCCCTGAATAGCCACGATTACATTCTCTACTTAGTTTCTTCGAACTCTACCATTTCCATGGTCTTGGTCCAAGAGGATGATTCACATGGAGAACATGTGATATACTATCTGAGTTGGAGTCTCACGACTACCGAAACCAAATACCTACATGTGGAGAAACTGGCCTTGGAAGTTGTTCAAGGTATCCAACGTTTTTCGTCATTATATCTTGTTACGTAGAACCACCTTTATTTCTGATTGCAACCCCATCCAACATATCCTTACTCAACAATTGTTGGGGGGGAGTACTCCAAATGGATAGTGATTCTCTAGGAGTTTGACTTGGAGTTTGAACGCACTAAGTAACATAAATCCTTGGTTTTTTCCAAACTGATATGTGACCTTCCCTCTGCTGAGAGAGAAAATGTGGCAGAGGATTCCTTGCCTGACGAATCCCTTTCTTTGATCAGTTATGATGACCTATGGTACGAAGATATCATTATATATCTCCAGACTCAACTTTTTGGCCCGACCTATCTACCGCAAATCGTCGTCGTATATGCTATCGGGCCTATCAATACATCATACTCAGTGAAACCCTCTACCGTCGTGGTATTGACTCTATATTCTGATGATGTCTCACCTATGATGAAGCTCAGAAATCTTTGAATGACTATCACTCCAGAGCATGTGGCGGTCATATGTCTGGGTATGCCACTGCCCAAAATATCTTACGATCGGATTATTTCTAGCCTTCTTTGTTTAAGGATTGCATTACTATCATCCATAAATGCCATGCTTGACAAACTTATAATAACAAGATAAGATCTCATCCTGCTCCTTTACACCATGTAGTTTCCATTGGTCCATTCACCAAATGGGGCATTGACTTCATGACATGTAACCCTCACTCAGTCGGGGGGCATGGATACATTATTGTAGCTATGGATTATTTCACTAAATGGGTCGAGGCGATGCCTACATTTGATAACACTGGGAAAAATGTAGCATTGTTCATATTCAATCGTATCATTACTCAGTTTGGTGTCCCTCAATCCATCGTTACTGACCATGGTAGTCATTTTTAGAATTTTATGATGTCCGAACTTACTGAGAAGTTGGGTCTTCGTCATGAAAACTCAACATCCTATTATCCATACGCCAATGGCCAGGTTGAAGCGACCAACAAAGTTATCATTACTATGCCTCGACGGATGATAGCAATTCATAAGACAAATTGGCACATGATGTTGTTCTCATCATTATGGGCCTATCAGACATCCTTCAAGTTTTCCATGGGGTTTACACCTTTCCAGTTAGTTTATGGTATCAAAGTTATCTTGCTAATCGAATGTGAAATATTGTCCTTGAAACTAGTCATTGAACTTCTCCCCAACACCTCTGCTGAAGAGGGACGTCTTTTGTATCTGATGCAACTAGACAAAACCCATCACGATGTCACCTTAGTTATTGAAAATCAGAAGAAACGTGTTAAAGCCCAATATGACAAACAAGTCAAGCCACGTGTTTTTTCTAAAGGTAATCTAGTTTTTCTTTACGAGCAAGATCGTGATTCGCTAGGGGCCGGTATGTTCGAAGCCATGTGGCAAGGTCCTTACATTATCAAACGAGTATTGGAGAAGGGAAATTATGAGTTGGTTGATTATGATGGAATCCCTTTGAGTGAACCCAGAAATGGGCTTTACTTAAAGAAGTACTATGCTTAAAGTCATTTTTTTCATGAGTGCTTGTACTTTTAGTGTGTCATACTCTTGTGTGATTTTTCATTGTTTGGTTTTGACCTTCAGCTACTTACCTTGCATTGTGCTTGGTTTCCAGATGTTGGTGTCTTTTCTACCCTACATTGGCTTCGCTGATGGCGCTAGTTGCAGTACTCAAAACTTAGCATCTCTTGCTTGGGAAATCTATGCACCTACAGATGAGTTGATTAGTCTACGCGGTGTTTTCCTTGGTCGTGCAAATAATAATATTGTGGAATACAGTGCAGTCATCGAATTATTGACCGACGTTGTTTCACTTGGAATCCATCATCTTATTGTACGACTCGATTCACAGTTAGTAGTCCTATAGTTGAGTAATGTTTACTCCATTCGAAGTCCTATGTTATTAAGGGTATATTTATGAATTTGCCTCTTGGAACATCATTTTTATTACATTGAATATTAACACATTCCTAGATGTCTAAATACGTTAACAGATGCATTGGCTAATTATGTGTTAGACAAACATTTGAGACATTTATAAAATCCAATCACACTTTGTATATATAGCAAGTAAGCCAGTAGAAGCCTCATATATATATAACGATAAACATTTTACAAAAAGTATTTTAGTTTGAAGACCAAAATATCAAAAATTTGAAGCACATGGATTCATATACAATATAGCATCAAGGATGTTGCTCGCTATAACACGCAACTTCCCGTGCTACTCTATAGAGCAGTCGACCAATCGATGCAGACACACCCAATATGTGGCATTGAAATTGTCATTGACCCTGATCGACAGCTGATAAAAGCATCAGCTGTGGCTAACCACGGTCTGCCCAGAATTAGAGGGTGGCCCCCCAGCTTTGTTTTTGACTGCAACACTGTGAAAT
>JZKD02S1932964.1:200882-228603 GCA_000966675.3 Picea glauca
TAATCAAACCTCTGCTAACATAGAATCACCACACAAGATTGCTAATAAAAAGAATTACAATTCCATTCAATAACTAAGACAGAGTCAGTAGTGTTTCAGCAACGCGAAATCCATAGAACCCCTTCACACCATTTGAAAAATTGGGGCTCCCTACACTCCATCGTATACTAAAAATAGCTCTGAAGAGCCATATGGGGATCTGCACTCCCTTCGATGTGTGTGATGGTAGAGAGGATGGTTTGCAGGGGAAAGTATCAGATGTGTCTTATAACAACTTTATCGCTATTCTTCTGGGTACCTGGCACACAATGCTCACTGATATAATGGTTCATAGGTGCACCACCACCTCTACTGCCTGTAAGTGTGACTCAGGACCCACGACATGATAGCTCGGTTAAAAATTAGATATCCTCGATATCTAGCGTAAGAATGTGAGAACCCACATGAAACGCCTACTCATTCACATCCCACATGTGAAATAAGTACTCGAGTAATCTCAGTTGGGACCTCATACCCTGGATTTGGAAGAATTTTAACAATCCACGCTGTCGGAGAGACATTACCGTTCCTGGGTCATTCCCGACGAAGTAGTCTTCTACCTCGTGCTCTCTCTCTCTCTCCATTCCAACATTTTTATAGTGGAAAACCTACAATGGAACATCAAAGAGAGATTAACATCATTATCTTCTTCCCTAAACAATTTTTATTGGCGTTTTCATATTTAGAAATTTTAAGGTTGCGCATGTCACTGGCCAGAGAATTTGTACAGTGCAGAGTCATTGCACCCGAGCCTTAGGGTCAACTATTATGACCTCAGAGCGTCACAGGTCTCGATATAGGGCACCTGCGATGACCTCCGCACGTAGGTATCCCCAAAAAAATTAACTCAAAATCCCATTTCTAACCAATGAAAAACAACTTTTAATCCATGGAAAGTTTGAGGAAATGAAGATTACCTATTTTGTGGAGATGGTTCGTCGAATGATCATTTGTTCTCTCCATAATCCGTAGAGGAAAATCGAGGTAAAATGGGGGTTTTCGAACAAGGTTTGGGTGAAATGACAAATGGAATAGTGAAATGAGGTTTTACCCATTTTTATTGATTTATTCACTTTTTCATTTGTATTTTATAATATTATTTTATTTCATCTAAACCCTAAAGCGCTAACAAATTTGAAAGTGGTTGGATTTTGTAGATAAAGAGGCTAGGAGTGAAACATTGGAACAAAGGTACATCTTTTGGTTCGTTTTTATACATTTTTCGCATGTATATATCCTTTTAGGGTTTTTCAGGAAAAACTTCGAGCAAGTCTTAATCCTTTCTCATGCTTGTAAAACCCTAAGAACGTAATCAAGTAGTCTTTTATCATTTTTTAAACTCGTTATGGTAACACAAAAATTGAAACCTATAGAGTATCCTTTAAGATATTTTCTCGCTCTTTAAAAATGAAAATATTGTCGAGTGACCTTGTTCTTTTCACGCTTGTAAAAGTATTTGAAGAAAACATATGATGAGCGACAAGTTATCAAATTTTGGGTCTCGTCAGATTAACTTACGAAAAAGGAACTGGTGGAGTTTTCTTTAAGTGTTTTTCAGACTCTCTAAACATGAAAAACCCCTAAGTTTTCTCTCTTTGGACTCGTTAAACAAACATCAAAAGGCCCATATGGGGTCGAAACACTCCTTCTTAGGGTTCGTTAAACATACTCCAAGGGACTCGTCCGAAGGATGAGATTACATCAACAAGAATATGTTATCCTCCTCAATCTTGCGTGAAAATAAAGAGGTACTCGCCAGAAATGGTGGGGGGGAATTTGGGAAATAAATGTGTCTTTGTATCTGTGTTAGTAGCAGTAATAGTCTCTCTTGAACATGACACCCCCCTTCATCATTGTATTTGGTTGGGAAATCCATTCATCTCTCGTTTGACCATCCGCGTGTCCGTATGTTGGGTCCTCCTTAAGTCAATGCTACCAAGACCATTGTCATGTCATTCATATGTTCAAGAGAATTCTGACATTAATAAGCCTTCTATCGAGTCAGTCATCTGCAGTTCTAAATAATCTACCATGTCAACCTTCACTCTGTCAGTTTCAAATCACTTCATACTCTGATCTACTTCAAATATGTTACTTATTTCGTGTCATTGATGGGGGATACATTAAGGCCCTCCAATGACAATTATTTTCTTGTCAACTTCAACTCATTATCCGGGAACAAGACTTAGAAATCTTTTAGTACCTTAGAGCCTACATGCCTCAATGGCAGGTTTCTTCGCTTTCAATAATGGGTCCACATCATTGACCCCTGATTGGAAGATTCCATCGAGTGTTCAACTTCAACTCATTTATTCACATTCGTTGGATTGTACTAGATTACCTTGGGATTCATTAACATCAATGGTGATTTCCCTTGTACTTGTTAATGGTTTTCATTAATGACTGGTAATCAAGTGGTTTCTACCATGTTCAACTTCAGCACCTGTAATCACATGATTAGATTTATACTTAGGGACGATGGAATTGAAGGCCCTGGATCACACCATTCTGGTCCAGGTTGAGATGGAGTATTTATGATTTGTATTGACACATGGATCCACTTTGTATGTCTCGTGGCTATGTCTGGATTTTAGTCATTTTAGAGAATATATCCATAGTGTATTCCTTGTGGCTATGATGACTCACATTGGCATGGATCCACAGTGTATGTTTAGTGGCCATGAATCACTTGACATTTTCTAAACTAAGTATGGGAATGCCTACCTTAGATGGCAGTATATTATTATGCTGATAATTGACTATTTGCAGGTTCCTGATCAGTACACTCTTTGTTTCTGACACACACATTCTACAAAGTATTTAAGCTATCATGAGTTCCAGCCTCATACTTTGGGGGGAATTCAGTTACACATTATTTTGGTCACCCTAGTTATCCATTGACAACATGTGTCCATGTTCCCAAAAAGAGCCTTTCTTCATGAGGAAAGTGACTGACTTTCTCTTCTCAAACACCCTATTAAGGAAGGCCATCGCAGGCTGTAATATAAAAAGGGTGTGATGATGTCTGATCGTTGCCCCCTGCCCTAAAGATGGGTTGTGACGTGTCTACAGGATGCACTATATCTAGGGTGTGACGATGTCAAAAGACTAATAAAAGGTCAAGTTTCATGAAATTTCTAGAAGGGGACCTTCTACAAGATGAGGTGGCATCCAAATGGTTTGGATCTTACTCGCTTCTCTTATTTGGTGGGATCATCCTCATCTCTCCAAACCATATCTATTTCCCCTATATAAAGAGGGATTTCTCATGGAAAAGGTTAAGCAAGGTTAATGAAGATTGAATAGGCTAAGAATTGTATGGATAATTCTGCATTGCTTCATTCTTGAGAGCCTCATTTCAATGCATCAAGTCATCATGGATCTTCTTCATTCAAGGTTGGAGCAAGTGATTGTGTTGGAGAAAAGGGTCATCGAAAGGGGACCTTATGACATCAAGGCTTTGGTTGTAATCTCCACTTTCACTTTAATATAATACAGTGATATGTTTCTTTCCCATAAAACTTGACATGTTTTATTGTATGATTCCTTGATCACATGCATAATTTCTTGTTGAGTATATTGGATTTATTTCACTTTGGTTGGCTTGTGTTCCCTTGCAGATTCAATATCACAGGAGCACCGGAGTGGAGCTAGGATGACAACAGAAAGAGGAAGCAACATTTAAACGGTATGTTTCCTATCTCTTGTTAGCTAGTAAACTCAATAGTTAGAGATTAGGGAAAGTGTCATATTCTGTTCTATTTTTTTCTATATCTAGGTGGATCTAGGGAGTTCTGTTTATGTTTTCACTTACCGATTAATCCTATAACAAAATTGGGGTCAAAACTTTCAATCTAATGTTCCTTTCCAAGGGAACATCCCTAATTAACCCAAAACTATGGGCTATATGCCTCAAAATCCTCCACAACTGAATCTGTCAGGACTAACTAATTAGCTACAGACTACTTATGGTCCTACTAGTATACCTACAGGGCTTCCCCCTCAGAACTACCAGTTTCCTCAAGTGAACCAACAGTTTCCCTTCCTTGACACTTTGGATTTACTGGATCTATATAGGATTTTGAATGATCCTATTTTACACTCTCCTTATTGGCTCGTCATACTGGCCAAGCTACCGTACAACATTCCTAAATTTGACAATCAAGAAGGAGAGGACCCGAATAATCATTTTATGAATTTTCATCTGTGGTGTTCATCCAAATCCTTGATGGATGACTCCATAAGATTACGACTTTTCCAACGTACTCTCATGGGTTCAGCAGAAAAATGGTACATCGAGTTACTGATAGGTTTCTTTAATGACTTTAACACCCTGGCCATGGACTTTTTGACACATTACCAGTTTCCAATTCAATACGGGACAGGAACCGAAATTTTGAGTTCTTTTAAACAATCCTCTTCCACTCATATTTATGATAACATCCATGAGTGGAGGAGGAGAAGATGTTTGATCAAAGTTCCTCTTCCTGATCAACTATTGGTTGAGTGGTTTACCAAATCACTCATTGGACCTATAGCCCATGATGTTTCCATGAGTGGTGTTCTCACTGAAGAGGAGGCGATTAGTCATGCTTAGTATCTAGATCTCGTTTATTCGCAAATGAGAACACTTTACGATTTAATCCCTCACACTCCTCGTCCTTCCACAAACCCTACCCAAACACCTCCAGCAGCTTCTCATGTTGTTAATGGTGTGATTGTCACTTTTCATTTTGAATCTCAATGTACGCACACTGGTCACACCATTCCCAAATATAATAATTCTAATGCACAAAATACTCCTACTCCTTCCACTGGTAAGACTGTTGAAGTTAATTTTGTTCAATCCACACCTGCTGGGAAAAAACAAAACAAAAAGAAAGGAAAGGGTAAGAATAAGGAGGACAAGAATAATAATCCACAATCTGATAAAGCCAAAACATAGACTACTGATGAGAAAGATAAATGTAAACCTCCTTACCTTTGCCTTATTTGTGGTGATGATCATTACACGAAATATTGTCCAAGACGCGTTGAGGTTACTAAGTTTCTCCAAGCAACCGGAAAGCATTATACACCTGTCATTTTTTCATATCGTTTCCCTTCTCAGCAACAATCCCAACTGGTCATTCATGACCAAGATTCTCTTTCTATCTCCTCCTATGTCCTTATGTGTACTAGTGACACTAAAAATAATGAAGTTGTAGTCACAAATAAAGCCAAAGATTACTCTCCGTCGAAGGAGAAAATTGATGATATACCACCTACGTTGGTTCAACTTTATCCCCCAGGTTCACCTCCAAACTGTCCTCTTCTTCTCGAAAAAACGGGTCTCGACATAGTTCTTCGCCCTCCTCCCAAGGGCGTTGTTCAAAAGCCTTCCTTCAATCCTCACGCACGTACTACCCAAAACTTAAGTATTGTAGAAGACCATGCACAATCACCTTCTACGATGTTAGCTCTCGAAGTCCTTCAAAGTTGTCCCACTCAACGAAAGGCACTGTTAAAGGATATTGGTGGAATTGACCCCACAAACACTAATTTAATAATATTTGACTTGGAAGATCACATTCAAAGGTTTCCTCCTCAGTTAGAGTTTGAGATCCAAGTTGTTGTTGAAAACAATAATATCTGTAGAACTGTTATTGATGAAGGAGCCTTGACTTGCGTTATGTCCATCACTTGTTGGAAAGATATTGGCTCTCCTATCCTCACTGAATTACACAATACACTTAAGGATTTCAACGATATAAATTTTAAACCTTACGATGTTCTTCCCTCATTTTTTATTATGTTTTAAGGTAAATCGACCAATTTCGAGGTTGAGGTCGATGCACCTCTTGATTATAACCTTTTACTTGGCTGTAGCTGGATTGATTCTATGCGTGCAGTTGGGTCTACCATTTTTTGTGAGTTATGATTCTCGCACCAAGGAAAGGTCATTATTGTTGACCAAATGGCCTTATTTAATTTTGATTCTCGTATTAGCAATGTACCCTTTTTCTCAAAGACACCTCCTAGGTACGAGAATGCCGACGTGGGTCTTTTGAAAGATTCAACTTTGATGGGTACATTTCCAATCCCACCACTCGATATCCCCCCTCCTTCTTTTGCCTCAATTAACATGATATCCACCATTGTTCATGAAACCTCGGAGTCATATGAACCATGGGTAGTACCTAACTCTAGTGACTACCTTTGCTACGACGACAAGATGCCTTTAATTCTGGTTGAATCTGCTTATCAAGATATTCAATCGGCAACACCCTCTCCTCCTTATTTATGTGATTTATCTCCTGATTCATTCCATGTGATCTTTCCTACTGATGAGATGATCATGTCAGTCATGTATTTGGAAGATACTCCATGGGACGATGGACATCATCGCTCCATTCTTTTCCTAGGATGTGATACCATAGAGAGCTATCAACGGATTTTGACTCTGTCGACTGTTGTTGTTATTTCTTCAGTTCCTAAGTCAACACATGATGTCTTGTATGAAGGGAACTTGAGTAAAATTTCACCTACCGTCCCTCTTGACATATCGATTAAACCTGGAGTCGTGGAGAATGTTCATATTGGGGCCTCTTGCTCTATAAATGAGGTCCACATGTATAAATCCCCCTTCCAAGAATTTCGTGACGTTTTCGCCTGGAGTTATGAAGAAATGCTAGGTATTGATCATGATATTGTTGTGCATGAAATTAAGAAATATTCTGACGCTAACCTTGTTCGATAGAGACTTCTCCCGGTCCATCCATGTAAATTCACTGCTATCAATCTTGAAGTTGAAAAACTTCTTAAAGATGGCTTTGTCTATCCTGTATCTTTGACCAATTGGGTCTCTAATCTTGTTTCGATAAATAAGAAACAAGGTACGATCCGCATTTGTGTAGATTATAGGGATATAAATAAGGCTTGTCCTAAGGAAAATTATCCTACCCCTTTTGTCGACCAGATCGTCGATGACTGTGTCGGGAGTGAAATCTTCTCTTTAATGGATGGTTTCTCCGGCTATAATCAAATTAATATTTTACCAGCAGATCAACACAAGACCGCTTTTATTTTCCCTTGGGGAACCTTTTCTTACCGGAAATTACCCTTTGGTCTGAAGAACGTTGGTGCGACCTTTCAGCGTGTTATGTCTTACGCTTTTCATGATATTAAGCACATTGTGCAACCTTATCTTGACGATATCCCGATGCATTCAATGCATCGCCAAGACCACCCAACACATTTAAGGGCCATTTTTTTACGTAGTCGTTATTATCGTATACATTTGAACCCACACAAACATTTTTTTTGTGTGGATTCCAGCCGACTTCTCGGTTTTATTGTGTCAATCCATGGGATTCAAGTAGACCCCTTGATGGTTGAGGCTATTATTAACCTACCTCCTCCTTCCACACTATGCCAGCTCCAAAGTTTGCAAGGGAAGACAAAAATTTTGCGTCGTTTCATCGCCAATTACAATGAACTGATGAAAGGATTTACCTAGATGCCCAAAAAAGGTTACGAGTTTGTATGGGATGATACTGTGAAAAAATCCTTTGAATCTTTGAAACTTGCCTTAACCATACACCATTATTTTTTCCCCCTGACTA
Source organism: Picea glauca (assembly GCA_000966675.3). NCBI lineage: Eukaryota > Viridiplantae > Streptophyta > Pinopsida > Pinales > Pinaceae > Picea > Picea glauca. The sequence continues at coordinate 208,526 of JZKD02S1932964.1, forward strand.
TAGTCGCGATTACTTCCTCTACTTAGCTTCTTCGGACTCTACCATTGCCATGGTCTTAGTCCAAGAGGATGATTCAGATGAAAAACATGTGATATACTATCTGAGTTGAAGTCTCACGACTACTGAAACCAAATACCTACAAGTGGAGAAACTGGCCTTGGAAGTTGTTCAAGTTGTCCAACATTTTCGTCATTATATCTTGTTACGCAGAACCATCGTTATTTCCGATTGCAACCCCATGAAACATATTCTTACTCGAAAATTTTGGGGGGGAAAGTACTCCAAATGGATAGTGATTCTCCAGGAGTTTGACTTGGATTTTGAACACCCTAAGTCAAATAAATCCTTGGTTTTTTCCGAACTGATATGTGACCTTCCCTCTACTGAGACAGAAAATGTTGTAGAGGATTCCTTGCCTGACGAATCCCTTTTTCTGATCATTTCTGATGACCTATGGTATGGAGATATCATCATATATCTCCAGAATCAAACTTTCTGGCCCGATATATCTAGTATAGATTGTCGTCGTATACACAATCAAGCCCGTCAATAGATGATCCTTGGTGATACCCTCTACCGCCATGGTATTGATTCTATCTTCCGAAATGTCTCACCTACGATGAAGCTAAGAAATATTTGAATGACTGTCACTCTGGAGCATGTGGTAGTCATATGTCTGGGTATGCCACTACCCAAAAGATCTTACAAGCAGGTTATTTATGGCCTTCTTTGTTTAAGGACTGCATTATTGTCGTTCAGAAATGCCATGCTTTCCAAAATTATAATAAAAAGATAAAATCTCATCCTGCTCATTTACACCTTGTAGTTTTCATTGGTCCATTCTCCAAATGGGGCATTGACTTCATGACATGTAACCCTCACTCAGCCGGGGGGCATGGATACATTATTGTATCTGTGGATTATTTCCCTAAATGGTCCAAGGTGATGCCTATATTTGATAACACTGGGAAAAAGGTAGAATTGTTCATATTCAATCATATCATTACTTGGTTTGGTCTCCCTCAAGCCATTATTACTAACCACGGTAGTCATTTTCAGAATTTTATGATGTCCGAACTTACTGAGAAGTTGGGTCTTCGTCATGAAAACACAACCCCCTATTATCCACAGGCCAATGGCCAAGTTGAAGCGATCAACAAAGTTCTCATTACTATGCTTCGACAGATGATAAGAATTCATAAGAAAAATTAGCACATGATGTTGTTCTCAACATTATGGGCCTATTGAAAACCCATCAAGTCTTCCATGGGGTTTACACCTTTCCAGTTAGTTTATGGTGTTGAAACTATCTTGTCGATTGAAAGTGAAATACCGTCTTTGAAACTAGTTGTTGAATTTATCCCCAACACCTCTACTAAAGAGGAACGTCTTTTGTATCTGATGCAACTAGATGAAATCCATAGTGATGTCACCTTAGTTATTGAAACTCAAAAGAAGCATGTTAAAGCCCAATATGAAAAACATGTCAAGCCACGTGTTTTTTCTGAAGGTCATCTAGTTCTTCTTTACAAGCAAGATCGTGATTTTCTAGGGGCTCGTAAGTTCAAAGCCATGTGGTGAGGTCCTTACATTGTCAAACGAGTATTATAGAAGGGAACTTATGAGCTAGTTGATTATGATGGAATCCCTTTGAGTGAACCTAGAAATGGGATTTACTTAAATAAGTACTATGCTTAAAGTCATTTTTTGCATGATTGTTTGTACTTTTAGTGTATCATACTCTTGTGTTCTTTTTCGTTGTTTGGTTTCGACCTTCAGCTTCCTACCTTGTGCTGTGCTTGGTTTCCAGATGTTGTTGTCTTTGCTACCCTACATTGGCTTCGCTGATGGCGCTAGTCCCAGTACTCAGAACTTAGCATTTGCTGCTTGGGCAATGTATGCACCTACAGATGAGTTGATTAGTCTACGTGGTGTTTTCCTTGGTCGTGCAACTAACAATATTGTGGAATATAGTGCATTCATTGAATTATTAACCGACGTTGTTTCATTTGGAATTCGTCATCTTATTGTACGACTCGATTCACAGTTAGTATTCCTATAGTTGAGTAATGTTTACTCCATTCGAAGTCCTATGTTATTAAGGGTATATTTACAAATTCGCCTCTTGGAATGTCATTTTGATTACATTGAATATCAACACATTCCTAGATGTCTAAATACATTAACAGACGCATTGGCTAATTATGTGTTAGAAAGAAATTTGATAAATTTACAAAATCTAATCACACTTTTTATATACAACAAGTAAGTTGGTAGAAGCCTCGTATATATATATATAACGATAAAAGTTTTACAAAAAGTGGTTTTGTCCAAAGACCAAAATATCAAAAATGTGAAGCACATGGCTTCATATACAATATAGCATCAAGGATGTTTCTCACTATAAAACGTGATTGCCCATGCTACTCTACGAAGTAGTCGATTGATCGATGCAGACACGCCCAAAGTGTGGCACTGATAGTTCCTCAAAATATCATCAATAGAGGCATATAGGATGTTCATGGTGAGTCCCTCTAAGTTCTTCCCTATAGTCTCGTAGTCATTAGTAGCCACTTCTGCTACGACATCTCATTCCCCTCACCTCTAGATAGGGGATGAACCTGGAGGAAGAGGCGGTCCCACATCTGCATTATCAAAGAGAACTTGATTAGTCCTCGGATAAACAACATAAAAAACATATATATCATTAAAAATCACAAAAACATCATATAAATAAAGTGTCCTTCTTACCTATGTCCCCCAATTGGGAACCCTCGGGAAGAGCCAAGTATGGGTCTCCTCGGAAGTCTAGCCCGACGTATACATAGTCTTCGACCATGAGCATCTGATTCCTCAAAATGTCAAAGAATACATTATTATATCTAACGATAGGACCGGCTACATGTTGTGCATTGATGTCGACTCACCTCTTCATTCTCGGATCCTATGGGGTAGGTATACATCATTCCACCTGCAAGCGCAAAGATGGGACCCTCTCTAGGAAGAAGTACACCAAAATAGAACCATATCCTGCATTTGGTCAGTTTTTTTTTCATACTCTTCAGAACCCCTTCACACGAGTTGAAAAATCGGGGCTCCATACACTCCAATTCATACTGAAAATAGCTCTGAAGAGCTATATGGGGAGCTTCACTCCCTACCATGTGTGTGATGGTATAGAGGATGGTCCGTAGGGGCAAGTCTCAGATATCTATTATAGTGACTTTACCGTTATGATTTTGGGTACTTGGCACACAATTCTCACTAATATAATAGTTCATAGGTGCACCACCACCTCTGCTGCCTGTAAGTGTGACTCAGGACCCACGGCGGGATAGCCCGGTTAAAAAGTATATATCCTCGATATCTATCGTAAGAATGTGAGAACCCACATGAAATTCCTGCTCATTCACATCCCACATGTGAACTAGGTACTCGAGTAATCTCAGTTGGGCCCTCATACCCTAGATTTTAAATATTTTTAACAATCCACACTACTGGAGAGCCATTACCGTTCCTGGGTCATTCCCAGAAAAGTAGTCTTCTGCCTCGTGCTCTCTCTCTCACCATTCCAAAATTTTTACCATGGAAAACCTGCAAAGGAACATTAAATAGAGATTAGCATCATTATCTTCTTCCATGGACAACTTTTATTGGCGTTTTCCTCTTTAGAACTTTTACGATTGTGCACGTCGCAGGATAGGGAATTTATACAGTGAAGATTCGTCGCACCCGAGCCTTAGTGTCAACTGTGACAACCTCAGAGCGTCCCAGGTCCCGATATAGGGCACCTACAATGACCTCCACGCATAGGTATTCCCAAAAAATTAACTCAAAATCTTATTTCTAACCAATGAAAAACAAATTTTAATCCATGGAAAGTTTGAGGAAATGAAGATTACCTGTTCTATGGAGACAGTTCGTTGAATGATCAGTCGTGCTCTCCGCAATCCGTAGTATAAAATCAAGGTAAAAGGGGGGGTTTTGAACAAGGTTTGGGTGATATGAAAAATGGAATAGTGAAATGAGGTTTTACCCATTTTTATTGACTTATTCACTTTTTCATTTGTATTTTATAATATCATTTTATTTCATCTAAACCCTAAACCCCTAACCACTTTGCAAGTGGTTGGATTTTATAGATAAAGAGCCTAGGAGTGAAACATTGGAACAAAGATATGTCTCTTGGTTTGTTTTTATACATTTGTCGCATGTACATATACTTTTAGGGTTTTTCAGGAAAAACTTCGAGCAAGTCTTAATTCTTTCTCACTCTCGTAAAAGCCTGAGAACATAATCGAGTAGTATTTTATCATTTTTCGAACTCGTTACGGTAACACAAAAATCGAAACCTATAGAGTATCCTTTAAGCTATTTTCTCACTCTTTAAAAATGAAAATATTGCCGAGTGAACTTGTTCTTTTCACGCTCGTAAAATTATTTGAAGAAAACATCTGATGAATGGAAGGTTATCACTTTTTCGGTCTCGTCAAATTAACTTACAAAAAAGGAACTGGTGGAGTTTTCTTTAAGTGTTTTTCATACTCTCTAAACATGAAAAACCCCTGAGTTTTATCTCTTTGTACTTGTTAAACAAACATTGAAAGCCCCATATGGGGTTGAACCACTCCTTCTTACGGTTTGTTAAACATACTCCGAGGGACTCGTCCTAAGGATGAGATTACATCAACAAGCATATGTTATCCTCCTCAAGATTGCATAAAAATAAAGAGGTACTCGCCATAAATGGTGGAGGGAAATTTGGGAAAGAAATGTGTCTATGTATCTGTGTTAGTAGCAGTAATAGTCTCTCTTAAACATGACACCCCCCTTCATCATTGTATCTGGGTTGGGAAATCCATTGGTCTCTCGTTTGACCATCTGCATGTCCATATGTTGGGTCCTCATTGAGTCAATTCTACTAATACCATTGTCATTTCATTCATATGTTCAACAGAAGTGTGAATTTAATAAGCCTTCTATCGATTCGGCCATCTGCAGTTCTAAATATTCTACCATGTCAGCATTTCCTGTGTCAGTTTTGAATCACTTCATACTCTGATCTACTTCAAATCTGTTACTTATTTCATGTCATTGATGGGGGATACATTAAGGCCCTCATGTGACGAGTCTTTTCCTATCAACTTCAACTCATTATCTGGGAACACGACTTAGCAATATTTTAGTACCTTAGAGCCTGCATGCATCAATGGCAGGTTTCTTTGCTTTCAACAGTGGGTCCACATCATTGACCCCTGATTGGAAGATTCCATCGAGTGTTCGACTTCAACTCATTTATTCACATTCGTTGGATTGTACTAGAGTACCTTGGGAGTCATTGACATCAATGGTGATTTCCATCACACTTGTTAACGATTATCATTAATGACCGGTAATCAAGTGGTTTCTACCATGTTTGACTTCAACACCTGTAATCACATGGTTAGATTCGTACATAGGGACGATGGAATTGAATACCCCGAATCACACCATTCTAGTCCAGGTTGCGATGAAGTATTTATTATTTTCATTGACACATAGATCCACTTTGTATGTCTCGTGGCTATGTTCAAATTTTATTCATTTTAGAGCATAGATCCACAGTGTATTCCTAGTGGCTATGATGATTCACATTGGCATGGATCCACAGTGTATTCCTAGTAGCTATGATGATTCACATTGGAATGGATATGTTTAGTGGCCATGACTCACTTTTCATTTTTTAAACTCAGTATGGGAATGCCTACCTCAGACGACGATATATTATTATACTGATACTTGACTGTTTGCAGGTTCCCGATCGGTCTGCTCTTTGTTTCCAACACACGCATTCTACAAAGTATTTCGGTTGTCACCAGTTTCAGCCTCATACTTTGGGGAGAATTATGTTACACATTATTTTGGTCACCTAGTGATCCATTGACAACATGTGTCCATGTTCCCAAAAGAGAGCCTTTCTTCATGAGGAAAGTGATTAAATTTATCTTCTCAAACACCCTATTAAGGAAGGTCACCGCAGGATGCAATATACACAGGGTTCGATGACACCTAATCATTTCCCCTTACCCTAAAGATGGGTTGTGATGTCTCCGTAGGATGCACTATAGATAGGGTGCGACGATGTCAAAAGACTAAGAAAAGGTCAAGTTTAACTAAAGTTCTAGAAGGGGATCTTCTAGAAGATGAGGTACCGTCCAAATGGTTTGGATCTTAATCGCTTCTCTGATTTGGTGAGATCATCCTCATATCTCCAAACCATCTCTCTTTCCCCTATATAAAGAGGTATTTCTCATGGAAAAGGTTTAGCAAGTTTAATGAAGATTGAATAGGCTAAGAATTTTATGGAGAATTTTGCATTGGTTCATTCTTGAGAGCCTCATTTCAGTTCATCAAGTCATTGTGGATCTTCTTCATTCAAGTTTGGAGCAAGTGTGTGTGTTGGAGAAAAGGGTCATCGAAAGGGGACCTTATGACATTAAGGCTTTGGTTCTAATCTCCACTTTCACTTTAATATAATACAGTGATGTATTTCTTTCCCATAAAACTTGTCTTGTTTTATTGTATGATTCCTTGATCACATGCACAAGTTCTTGTTGATTATATTGGATTGCTTTCACTTTGGTTGGATTGTGTTCCCTTGCATATTGAATATCACAGGAACACTGGAGTGGAGATAGGATGACAATGGCAAGAGGAAGCAACATTTTAAAAGTATGTTGCCTATCTCTTGTTAGCTAGAAAACTCAATAGTTAGAGCTTAGGGAAAATGTCATATTATGTTCTATTTTATTCTATATCTAGGTGGATCTAGGGATATCTGTTTATGTCCACATTTACCGATTAATCCTATAATAAAATTGGGGTCAAAACTTTCAACATAATTATCCTTTCCAAGGGAACATCCCTATTTAACCCAACCCTATGGGCTATATGCCTCAAAATCCTCCATAACTGAATCTGTGAGGACTGTCTAATTATATACAGACTAATTATGGTCCTATTGGTATACCTACGGGGATTCCCACTCAGAACTACCAGTTTCCTCAAGTGAACCGACAATTGCCCTTCCTTTCTAGTTTGGATTTACTGGATCTGTCTAGGATTTTGAATGATCCTATTTTACACTCTCCTTATTGGCCCGTCATAGCGGCCAAACTACCATATGACATTCCTAAATTTGACAGTTGAGTAGGAGAGGACCCGAATAATCATGTTATGACTTTTTATCTGTGGTGTTCATCCAAATCCTCGATGGATGACTCCATAAGATTACAAATTTTCCAATGTACTCTCACAGGTTCGGCAGCAAAATGGTATATCGAGTTACCGAGAGGTTTCTTTAATGAATTTAATACCCTATCCATGGCCTTCTTGATGCATTACCAGTTGCCAATTCGATACGAGACAAGAACCGAAATTTTGAGTTCTTTTAACCAATCCTCGTCCACAAATATTTTCGATCACATCCATGAGTGGAGGAGGAGAAGACGTTTGATCAAAGTTCCTCTTCCTGATCAACTATTGGTTGATTGTTTTACCAAATCACTCATTGGACCTATAGCCCGTGATGTTGCCATGGGTGGTGTTGTCACTGAAGAGAAGGCGATTAGTCGTGCTCAGTATCTAGATCTCGTTTATTCACAAATGGGAACACATTAGATTTAATCCCTGATGCTCCTCATCCTTCCACAAACCCTACCCCAACACCTCCAGCAGCTTCTCATGCTATTAATGGTGTGATTGGAACTTCTCATGTTGAATCTCAGTCTATGCACATTGGTCACACCAATCCCAAATCTAATAATTCTAATGCACAAAATACTCCTACTCCTTCCATCGGTAAGACTGCTAAATTTAATTATGTTCAATCCACACCTGCCGAGAAAAACCAAAATAAAAATAAAGGAAAGGGTAAGAATAAGGAGGACAAGAATAATAATCCACAATCTGATAAATCCAAAATGCAGACCACTGATGATAAAGATAAATGTAAACCTTGTTATCCTTTCCTTATTTGTGGTGACAATCACTACACGAAAGATTGTCCAAGACGCGCTAAGGTTACTAAGTTCCTCCAAGGAACCAAAAAGCCTTCTACACTTGTCATTTTGTCACATCCTTTCCCTTCTCAACAGCAAGCCCAACTAGTCATTCATGACCAAGCTTCTCCTTCTACCTCCTCCTGTGTCCTTATGTGTATTGGTGACTCTAAAAAGAACGAATTTGCATTCGTAACTCGAGACAAAGATTACTCAGTCGAAGGAGAAAGTTGATGATATACCACCTTCGTTGGTTCAACTTCCTCCCCCAAATTAAACTTAAAACGATCCTCTTCATCTCTAAAGACCGAGTCTCGACACAGTTCTTCACCCTCATCCTAAGGGCATTGTTTGAAAGTCTTCCTTCAATCCTCATGCACGCACTGCCCAAAACTACAGTATTGTAGAAGAATTTGTGCAAGCACCCTTTGTGATGTCAGCTCTTGAATTCCTTCAAAGTTGTCCCACTCAATGGAATGCACTGTTAAAGGCTATTAGTGGAATTGATCCCACATACACTAATTTAATAATCTTTGACTTGGAAGATCACATTCCAAGGCTTCCTCCTCAATTAGCGTTTGAGATCCAAGTTTTTGTTGAAAACAAGAATATCTGTAGAACCGTTATTGACAAAGGAACCTCAACTTGTGTTATGTTCGACACTTGTTGGAAAGATATTGGATATCCTACCCTCACTGAATCACATAATACACTTAAGGCTTTCAATGGTATAGGTTTTAAACCTTACAGTGTTCTTCTCTCATTGTCTATTACGTTGGAAGGTAAATCGGTCAATGTTTAGGTTGAGGTCTTCGATGCACCTCTTGATTATAACCTTTTACTTGGTCGTAGTTGGATTGATTCCATGCATGCAATTGTGTCTACCCTTTTCTGTGTGTTACAATTCCTGCACCAAGGAAAGGTCGTTACTGTTGACCAACTAGCCTTCCTTAATTCTGATTCTCGTACTAGAAATGTACCCTTTATCTCAAAGAAACCTCCTGGTTATGAGAATATCGGCATGGGTCTTTTGAAAGATTCAACTTTGATGGGTACATTTCCAATCCCACCGCCCGATATTCCCCCTCCTTTTGTTGCCTTAATTAACATGATATCCACCATTTTTTGTGAAACCCCAGAGTCATATGACTTGTGGGTAGTACCTAACTCTGGTGACTACCTTCATTATAATGACAAGATGCCTTTAAGTCCTATTGAATCTGCTTATCAAGTTATTCAATCGACAACCCACTCTCCTCCTTCTCTCTGTGATTCATCTCCTGATCCGTTCCATGTAATATTTCCTATTGATGAGATGATCATGTCAGTCATGTCTATGGAATATACTCCATGGGACAATGGACATCATCGCTCCATTATCTTCCTAGAACGTGATACCATAGAGAGGTATCAACGGATTTCAACTTTGTCAATCGTTGTTGTTATTTCTTTAGTTCCTGAATCAACACATGATGTCTTGTACAAAGGGAACTTGAGTAACATTTCACCTACCATCCCTCTCGACATATCAATTAAACCCAGAGTCGTGGAGAACGTTCATATTGGGGCCTCATATTCTACAGATGAGGTCCACATGTATAAATCCATTTTCCAAGAATTTTGTGACGTTTTTGCCTAGATTTATGAAGAAATGCCAGGTATTGATCCTGATATCATTGTGCGCAAAATTAAGACATATCTGGATGTTAACCCCGTTCAGCAGAGAATTTGCCCATTCCATCCACGTAAAGTCGTTGCTATCAAGCTTGAAGTTGAAAAACTTATTAAAGTTGGCTTTATCTATCCTGTATCTTTGACCGATTAGGTCTACAATCTTGTTCTGGTAAATAAGAAACAAGGTACGATCCGCATTTTCGTAGATTATAGGGATATAAATAAGGCTTGTCCTAAGGAAAATTATCCTACGCCTTTTTTCAACCAGATCGTTGATGACTGTGCCAAGAGTGAAATCTTCTCTTTAATTGATGGTTTCTTCTGCTATAATCAAATTAATATTTTACCAGCAGATCAACAAGATACCGATTTTATTTTCCCTTGGGGAACCTTTGCTTATCGGAAATTACCCTTTGGTCTCAATAACGTTGGTGTGACCTTTCAATGTGCTATGTCCTATGCTTTCCATGATATTAAGCACATTTTCCAACCCTATCTTGACAATCTCCTGGCACATTCCATGCGTCACCAGGACCACCCAGCACAATTAAGGGCCATTTTTGTATGCTGTCGTTATTATTGTATACGTTTGAACCCACACAAATGTGTTTTTTATGTAGAATCTAACCAACTTCTTGGTTTTATCATGTCGATCCATGGGATTCGAGTAGACCCTTTGAAGGTTGAGGCTATTCTTAACCTACATCCTCCTTCTACACTATGCCAGCTCCAAATTTTGCAAGGGAAGGAAAACATTTTGCATCGTTTCATCCCCAATTATGTTGAACTGATGAAAGGATTTACCTGGCTACTCAAGAAAGCTTAATATTTTGTATGGGATGATACTGCGAACAAATCCTTTGAAGCTTTGAAACTTTCCTTAACCCATACACCATTATTGTTTCCCCCCGACTATAGCCACGATTACTTCCTCTACTTAGCTGCTTCAGACTCTATCATTTCCATGGTCTTAGTCCAAGAAGATGATTCACATGACGAAAATGTGATACACCATCTGAGTTGGAGTCTCACAACTACCGAAACCAAATACCTACATGTGGAGAAACTAGACTTGATAGTTGTTCAAGTTGTCCAATGTTTTCGTCATCATATCTTGTTACATAGAACCACTGTTATTTCCGATTTCAACCCCATGCAACATATCCTTGCTCGACAATTTTTGGGGGGCAAGTAATCCAAATGGATAGTGATTCTCCAGGAGTTTGACTTGGATTTTGAACACGCTAAGTCAAATAAATCCTTGGTTTTTTTCTAACTGATATGTGACCTTCCCTCTACTGAGACAGAAAATGTGGCAGAGGATTCCTTGCCTGACAAATCCCTTTTTCTGATCAGTTCTGATGACCTATGGTACAAAGATATCATCATATATCTCTAGACTCAAACTTTTCGGCCCGACCTATCTAGTACAAATCGTCATTGTATATGCTATCAAGCCCATCAAAACATCATCCTCGGTGATACCCTCTACCGCCATGGTATTGATTCTATCTTCTGACGATGTCTCATCTATGATGAAGCTGAGAAAGATTTGAATGAATTTCACTCCGGAGCATGTGGCGGTCATATGTCTAGGTATGCCATTGCCCAAAAGATCTTATGAACGGGTTATTTCTGGCCTTCTTTGTTTAAGCACTGCATTATTGTCATCTAGAAATGCCATGCTTGCCAAACTTATAATAGCAATATAAGATCTCATCCTGCTCCTTTACACCCTATATTTTCTGTTGGTCCATTTTCCAAATGAGGAATTGACTTCATGACATGTAACCCTCACTCGATCAAGGGACATGGATACATTATTGTAGCTATGGATTATTTCATTAAATGGGTCGAGGCGATGCCTACATTTTACACCACAAAAAATGAAGCATTGTTCATATTCAATCATATCATGACTTAGTTTTGTGTCCCTCAAGCCATTGTTACTGACCATGGTAGTCATTTTCTGAATTTTATGATGTCCAAACTTACTGAAAAGTTGGGTCTTCATTATAAAAACTCAACCCTCTAGGGGCTGGTAAGTTTGAAACCATGTGGTGAGGTCCTTACATTGTCAAATGAGTATTGGAGAAGGGCACTTATGAGTTGGTTGATTATGATGGAATCCCTTTGAGTGAACCCAGAAATGGGCTTTCCTTAAAGAAGTACTATGCTTAAATTCATTATTTGCATGAGTGCTTCTACTTTTAGTGTATCATACTCTTGTGTTCTTTTTCGTTGTTTGGTTTCGACCTTCAGCTGCTTACCTTGCATTGTTCTTGGTTTCCAGATGTTGGTGTCTTCTCTACCCTACATTGGCTTCGTTGATGGCGCTAGTCGTAGTACTCAGAACTTAACATTTGTTGCTTGGGCAATCTATGCACCTACATATGAGTTGATTAGTCTATGCGGTGTTTTCCTTGGTCGTGCAACTAAAAATATTGCGGAATACAGTGCAGTAATAGAATTATTGACCGACAATGTTTCAATTGGAATCCGTCAAATTATTGTATGACTCGATTCATAGTTAGTAGTCCTACAGTTGAGTAATGTTTACTCCATTTGAAGTCCTATTTTATTAAGTGTATATTTACGAATTCGCCTCTTGAAATGTCATTTTGATTACATTGAATATCAACACATTCCTAGATGTCTAAATACATTAACAGACACATTGGCTAATTATGTGTTAGAAATATATTTGAGACATTTATAAAATCCAATCACATTTTGTATATACAACAAGTAAGCCGATAGAAGCCTCATATATATATAACGATAAAAGTTTTACAAAAAGTGTTTTTTTCTGAAGACCAAAATATCAAAAATGTGAAGCACATGGATTCATATAAAATATAGCATCAAGGATTCTGCTCGCTATAACACATGACTTCCCGTGCTACTCTACGGAGCAGTCGACCGATCGATGCAGACATGCCCACTATGTGGCACTGATAGTTCCTCAAAATTTCATCCATAGAGGAATTTTGGATGTTCATGCTAAGTCCCTCTAGGTTATTCTCTATAGTCTCATAGTCGGCAACACCCACTCCTTCTACGACATATCTCTCCCCTCACCTCTAGATAGGGGATGAACCTGGAGGACGATACGGTCCCACATCTGCATTATCAAAGAGAATTTGATTAGTCCTCGGATAAACAAAATAAAATAAAATAAAAAATTATATAATCAAAAATCACAAAAACATCATATAAACAAAGTGTCCTTACCTATTTCCCCCCATTGGGAACCCTCAGGAAGAGCCAACTCTGGGTCTCCTCGGAAGTCTAGCCCGACGTATGCATAGTTGTCGACCATGAGCATCTGATTCCTCAACTAGTCAAAGAATACATCGTTATATCTAACAATAGGACCGGCTACATGTCGTGCCATGAGGTAGACCCATATCTTTATTCTCGGATCCTATGGGCCAGGTATACCCCATTCTACCTGCAAGCATAAATATGGGACCCTCTCTTGGAATAAGGACACCAAAATAGAACTGTATCCAAACTATTTTAGTTCACCACTCCTTCAATTGGGCAGTTGTTTTTTCATACTCTTCAGAACCCCTTCACACCATTTGAAAACTCGGGGCTCCATACACTCCAGCGCATACTAAAAATAGCTCAGCAGAGCCATATGGGGAGTTGCACTCCCTTCCATGCATGTGATGGTATAGAGGATGGTCCGTAGGGGAAAGTCTCGAACGTCCCTTATAGTGACTTTACCACTATGCTTTTGGGTACCTAGCACACAATGCTCATTGGTATAATGGTTCATAGGTGCACCACCACCTCTGTTGCCTGTAAGTGTGACTCGGGACCCACTGAGGGATAGCCCGGTTAAAAAGTAGATATCCTCAATATCTATCATAAGAATGTTAGCACCCACATGAAACGCCTACTCATTCACATCCCACATGTGACCTAGGTACTCGAGTTATCTCAGTTGGGCCCTCAAACCCTGGATTTTGAATAATTTTAACAATCCACACTGTCGGAGAGCCATTACCATTCCTGGGTCATTCCCGGCAAAGTAGTCTTTTTCCTCGTGCTCTCTCTCTCTCCATTCCAACATTTTTACCATGGAAAACCTGCAATGGAACATTAAATAGAGATTAGAGTCGTTATCTTCTTCCCTGGACAATTTTTATTGGCATTTTCATCTTTAGAACTTTTAAGGCTATGCACGTCACAGACCAAGGCATTTGTACAGTGCAGAGTCATCGCACTCGAGCCTTAGGTTCAACTGCGACGACCTTAGAGTGTCGCAGGTCCCGATATAGGGAGCCCGCGACAACCTCAAAGCGTCGCAGGTCCCGATATAGGGCGCCTGCGATGACCTCCGCACATAGGTATACCAAAAACATTTACTCAAAATCCTATTTCTAACCAATGAAAAACAAATTTTAATCCATGGAAAGTTTGAGGAAATGAAGATTACCTATTCTTTGGAGACAGTTCGTCGAATGATCACTCGTGTTCTCCACAATCCGCAGTGGAAAATCAAGGTAAAGTGGGGGGTTTTGAACAAGGTTTGGGTGAAATGACAAATGGAATAGTGAAATGAGGTTTTACCCATTTTTATTGATTTATTCACTTTTTCATTTGTATTTTATAATATTATTTTATTTCATCTAAACCCTAAAGCCCTAACGATTTTACAAGTGGTTGGATTTTGTAGATAAAGAGGCTAGGAGTGAAACATTGGAACAAATATATGTCTTTTGGTTCATTTTTATACATTTTTCGCATGTACAGATCCTTTTAGGGATTTTCGGGAAAAACTCCAAGAAAGTCTTAATTCTTTCTCACTCTCTTAAAACCCTAAGAACATAATCGAGTAGTCTTTTATCGTTTTTTGAACTCGTTATGGTAACACGAAAATTGAAACCTATAGAGTATCCTTTAATCTCTTTTCTCGGTCTTTAAAAATGAAAATATTGTCGAGCGACCTTGTTCTTTTCATGATTGTAAAATTATTTGAAAAAAACATGTGATGAGTAGAAGGTTATCACTTTTTCGGTCTCATCAGATTAACTTACGAAAAAGGAACTGGTGGAGTTTTCTTTAAGTTTTTTTCAGACTCTATAAACATGAAAAACCCCTGATTTTTCTCTCTTTAGACTCATTAAACAAACATCAAAAGGCCCATATGGGGCTGAACCACTCCTTCTTAGGGTTCGTTAAACATACTCTGAGGGACTTGTCCGAAGGATGAGCTTACATCAACAAGCATATGTTATCCTCCTCAAACTTGCGTAAAAATAAAGAGGTACTCACCAGAAATGGTGGTGGGGAACTTGGGAAATAAATGTGTCTCTGTATCCATGTTAGTAGAAGTAATAGTCGCTCTTGAGCATGACACCCCCCTTCATCATTGTATCCGGGTTGGGAAATCCATTCGTCTCTCGTTTGACCATCCACATGTACGTCTCTTGGGTCCTCCTTGAGTCAATTCTACCAATACCATTGTCGTTTCATTCATATGTTCAAGAGAATTTTGACCTTAATAAGCCTTCTATCGAGTCGGCCATCTGCGGTTCTAAATATTCTACCATGTCGACCTTCTCTATGTCAGTTTCGAACCACTTCATACTTTTTTCTACTTCAAATCTATTATTTATTTTGTGTCATTAATGGGGGATACATTAAGGCCCTCCTATGACGAGTCTTTTCTTTTCGAATTCAACTCATTATCCGGGAACAAGATAGAAATATTTTAGTACCTTAGAGCCTGCATGCCTCAATGGTAGGTTTCTTCACTTTCAACAGTGGGTCCACATCATTGACCCCTGATTGGAAGATTCCATCGAGTGTTCAAATTCAAATCATTTATTCACATTCGTTGGATTGTACTAGAGTACCTTGGGATTCATTGACATCATTGGTGATTTCCCTCGCACTTGTTAACAGTTTTCATTAATGACCGGTAATCAAGTGGTTTCTACCATGTTCAACTTCAGCACTTGTAATCGCATGGTTAGATTCATACATAGGAACGATGGAATTGAAGACCCTGGATCAAATCATTTTGGTCCTGGTTGTGATAGAGTATTTATGATTTGTATTGACACATAGATCCACTTTGTATGTCTCATGGCTATGTACGGATTTGAGTCATTTTAGAGCATAGATCCATAGTGTATTCATGGTGGCTATGAAAATTCACATTGGCATGGATCCACAGTGTATGTTTAGTGGCTATGACTCACTTGAAATTTTGTAAACTGAGTATGAGAATGCCTACCTCAGACGACGATATATTATTATGTTGATTCTTGACTCTTTGTAGGTTCTCGATTAGTGCGCTCTTTGTTTCTGACACACACATTCTACAAAGTATTTTGGTTGTCACGAGTTCCAGCCTCATACTTTGTGGGGCATTCTCTTACACATTATTTTTGTCACCCCAGTGATCCATTGAAAACATGTGTCCATGTTCCCAAAAATATCCTTTCTTCATGACGAAAGTGACTGACTTTCTCTTATCAAACACCCTATTAAGGAAGGTCATCGTAGGTTGCAATATACACAAGGTGAGATGATGCCTGATCATTTCCCCCTACCCTAAAGCTGGGTTGTGACGTCTCCACAGGATGCACTATAGCTAGGGTGCGATGATGTCAAAATACTAATAAAAGGTCAAGTTTCATGAAAGTTCTAGAAGGGGTTCTTCTAGAAGATGAGGTGTCATCTGAATGGTTTGGATCTTACTCGCTTCTCTGATTTGGTGGATCTTACTTACTTCTCTGATTTGGTGGGATCATCCTCATCTCTCCAAACCATCTATCTTTCCCCTATATAAAGAGGGATTTCTCATGGAAAAGGTTAAGAAAGGTTAATGAAGATTGAATAGGCTAATAATTGTATGGAGAATTTTGCATTGGTTCATTCTTGAGAGCCTCATTTCAGTTCATCAATTCATTATGGATATTCTTCATTCAAGGTTGGAGAAAGTGTGTGTATTGGAGCAAAGGGTCATCAAAAGGGGACCTTATGACATCAAGGCTTTGCTTGTAATCTCCACTTTCACTTTAGTATAATATAGTGATATGTTTCTTTCCCATAAAACTTGTCTTGTGTTATTGTATGATTCCTTTATCACATGCATAAGTTCTTGTTGGGTATATTCAATTGCTTTCACTTTGGTTGGCTTGTGTTCCCTTGCATATTCAATATCACAGGAGCATCGGAGTGGATATAGGATGAAAATGGAAAGAGGAAGCGACATTTAAATGGTATGTTGCCTATCTCTTGTTAGTTAGTAAACTCAATAGTTAGAGCTTAGGGAAAGTGTCATATTTTGTTATGTTTTGTTCTAGATCTAGGTGGATATAGGGAGATATGTTTATGTATCCATTTACCGATTAATCCTATAACACACCAAGAAATAATAACCAAATTCTAACCAAAAAGTTCAAACCATAACCAAGAGAAATTCCAAGCCAAAACTAAAATGTCAGTTGCAGCAACTTCAGCTGC
Organism: Picea glauca; assembly: GCA_000966675.3. Taxonomy (NCBI): domain Eukaryota; kingdom Viridiplantae; phylum Streptophyta; class Pinopsida; order Pinales; family Pinaceae; genus Picea; species Picea glauca. The sequence continues at coordinate 225,730 of JZKD02S1932964.1, forward strand.
AGCTACAATTCCTCTCCAAACTTGCGCACCACTAGTCTTATGCAGTTGTGAGAGTGAGTAAGACAAATGAGATCTAGCACCCTCTATTTATACTACTCTGTCTCACTTGATTGGGCCTACTTCTCTTTCTGGAGGCTAATACCTCAATATTAAATATTCTCTTGAGCCGACTTGTCTCCTAGAGTTATTATCCAACGTTTTAGGGTTTCTCTTGCTTCTTGGAATATTCTAGTCTTGTCAAAGGTTACACATGGAGGTTAATACCTCTCACAACTACCATAATATCAACAGGGGTGGGGAGATATATTATATAAAACATAATATGTTTTCTCTAATATATCCCCCCACCCTCACCCTCAAAGGGTTAAGCCAAAACAACTTACCAAAAAATAAGAGACATGATAAATTAATAAGAGAAATAAGGATAGAAAATAGTATAGTAATATTAATAATAGTATAAACAAGTCTTTTATAGTATAGAATAATAATAGCATTCACTTGAAAAGACATTAATATAATAGTATCGTTGGTACTAATATAGATAATATTATTCAAAATGCCATTAGAATGATGATGATGATGGTGATGAAGATGTTGATTAACATCCACTGAGACTGAATTGGTCTATCAGATATTAAGAAGGTAATGGATTACTTCCAATTATTTAGAATTTTTTTCATGTGCTTGAAAATCATTAAGAGAAACTTTCCAATATCACCATAATTTTGTTAAGTTAAAAGGTTAGTAAGGCTAGTAGTGTGACAAATATTTTGAAATTGAGATCTAATCTGGATATAGGATCGACAATCTAAGAGAAAGTGTTTTTCATCTTCAACCCTCTTAGTGTCACAAAGGTGACACACTCTTTTGTTCCATGGCGTTTTAGGAATTGACCAATGTTCAGTTTCACTATAGAGCTCATGAGAATTTTCTCTTATTTTAGGAATGCTTATTTTTTTATTTACACTTGTCAAAACAAAGAGATAATATTGATATTCTATATTAGGATTTATTACCTCCTTATAATACTTTAATTTGTTTCTTTCGTCTAACTCTTTATCACGCCACAATTTCTCCTTAAATTTTGATTTAATAATATTTTTAATAGTATCCTTATTCTGCAAAATGGTCTCTTCCATGATTCTCCAATGGCTTAGCCAAGATTGAGCATCTTTATGACATCCCTACTTGAGTTTAAGGTGGTTATGACTGGAGTTTGAAACAATTTTAGGAAGCCTCTTGTCTTCCACATTGTTTAACTAGTAGTATTATAGTAATAATATAAAAATATCTAATTATAATTATAGTATTAATATAATAGAATAAAGTAGAACATAACAATGTAAAAAAAACAAAAAAAACCAGACCATCATTATAATAGTACAAAGGTTAATAATAATAATAATAATAATATTAATAAGAAAATCAATAGTAACATACTAGTATAAATAATAGCATAATAGAATTAGAAAGTCATTAGAATAATAGTATTATGCTAATAATATAAACAAATCCCATTATAGTATTATTAAACAATCAATAGTAACATACTATTATAAATAATAGTATTAGAAAGTCATTAGAATAATAGCATTATGCTAATAATATAAACCAATCATATTATAGTATTATTAGGTCATGTAATAATATTAATATTATTAAACAAAAAAAACATGTTATACCAATGTATAAATATTGTCATTATAATAAAAATATTAAGAGAACCAAAAAATGAAGAAAAAAAAATAGGTAATCAAATAACACTAAAGAAGGAGTTAGATCATAAACACATGAAAACTAAAGAAAAATAAAACCCTAATAATGATAAAAACAAACCCAAAAAAAAAGACAATAAAGGTTAGACAAGAAAAAAGAAGAAAAAAATGATACCAAGAGGAAAAATAAATAAGAGAGGAATAAAAATAGTTACCAAAAAAGGAAAACGATTGCACATATAAGAGAAAACCTGGAAACTTATCTGGTTCTTCTATTTTAGATTAGTGGAATCCAATTATCATTAACCTCCAAGCATCCATCTATGTTGAGGTTATTTTTTTTTTTGTAAATAAAGGGGTGGTTCCTGTTATATTAAAATAGGCAAAAACAAAACTGCGGGGGAGGCCAGCTGTCCCGCCTAAGCAGGAAACCGGGACAGTTGGGCACTCCAGTCCACATGTTATCCAGTTTACAGAGTGAACAAAAAACATTCATGATATCTCTGCGACGCCCTGCCCGAAGGAAACCGGGATGCGCAGGCAGAGTCGAAAAACCAGCACTATTGTCTAAGGCTAAGAGACAACTGTAGTTTCCTAGCTTAACGCTTAAACTGAAAGAGCTATGCCATAAACAAAGACTAGAATTGCAAATCATATAACCTCTGAACCCTGGTGTGTGTCGTCGTCCATTGCTGCATGCCTCCATCGAGCAGGGAAGGCGTAGACTCTAGCGCAGGTCGGGCACTGTTTCTTCGGTGTTGCTCGCGAATGGGCTGCATAAAACATATCAATCCTTTGCTCTAGGTGTGCCATGCGGAAGACCTGATCCCCAAGCAGTTGTCGTATCTCGAAGAGGAGGCTGAGAAGGTCCCAGTCCACTGAAGTGTGCTTCTCGGGGCAGTTGGTGTCTGCGCGCTCCTCTGGGGCTGCCTCGTTTCCGCTCTGCGCTTTGCATACCTCTGTTGTCTGGGTGAGCTCTGGAGGCAGTTCCTCCACCACAAAACATGGTGTGTAGGGCCTTTCTGCTTCAGGGAGATCTGCTGCCAGTTGGGAAGGGCCAGCCAGGCCAAAGGTCATGCTCTGTTGCCACTTAGCAGACTCTTCGAACCGTGTGAGCACCAGTTGTGTGGTCGAGTCGTCCGCCAGAGTGTTTTCCCCG
>JZKD02S1932964.1:236325-248442 GCA_000966675.3 Picea glauca
CCCCCTCTGCGGGGTCCGGGGGGGTTATCCCCCCGGCTAGGGGGTTTGGGGGCAAGCGGGCCCCCAGCGGGGGTTCGGAGGTGAAGCCCCCAAAGGAAAAAATGCATTGTAAATGTATATTGTAATTTCATTGTAAATCTGGACCGTTCATTATAAGGTCGTAGATCTAACGATAGAGATTATGTTAGGGTTTTTTTCCCTATAAGGCAACCCTCTTTTATGAGGGCAATGTATTGCGGCTATGGTTGATGGAAAATATTGTATTCTGGGAGAGGAGACTGTGAGATAAAGAAGAGGAAGTTACAACGGGTTTTGTTGTAGGTTGTATCCCTTCATTTGTTGGATAATAATAAAGGAAGGACCTGGAAATTTCTTTGGTGGACGTAGCCCACACTGGGTGAACCACTTAAATCTGTGTCTCTCTTGTATTGTGTATCTTCTATGTTTTGTTTCCGCATTTGTTTTATTTTATTTCTCCGCGGCCCTGTTTTTCTAACAGAAGCAACATGAAGCAAGACTATCCAGACATAGAGTTGTGCACATCCATGTAATGAAGAAGAAGAGGAGGTCAACTCATGTAGAGGGAGTAGATGACTCTGAAGACTACATAGCCTCAGAGGGAGTGATGGATTCAGAAGTTTTCTGTGGGAAACTGGATAGTCTCATGATGACATGTTGTAGATATTAAAGAGCTACCCACCATCCCTAGATGCATGTTGTGAAGTCACTATGGATTTCTTATGATGTATAGATTTGTATGTCCAAAAGTCAATGTTCATGAGCTCGTTTGGATGGCAACATTGTTAGATTCTGTGTTAGATATAATACCTTCCTCATTAAGAGGGAGTGTTGATATTTTATGTAATTTCAGAAGTTATTCTTAAGTTTTAATGTTTTAGCATCGGGCTGACATTCTCCCAGGATTGGTCATGGTAATTTGACCTATGGAGAATGGCCTTGTCATAGTCTTCTAAGGACATAAGACTTAAAGTGTGTGGCTTTCAACATCTGGAAGGACTAAAATTCTTCATGTAGCACAGATGGCAACCTGATCAGGAAGAATGGTCCTTGTAGTCATAGAACACTTAGTTGAGTACATGAAAATTGTGGGACACTTAGTGTGCAGATTGAAGAAGGATTTATATGTATTAAAGTAGGCATCCATAGCATGGTATGGTAGGATCAACAATTTTCTGACGAGCTTAGGATTTACAAAAAATAGTGCATGGTCCGGTAATACTACTACTATATATGGATGACCTATTTCTAAAAAGGTGTGGAAAATCTCATCTCAAAGTGTAAGAGAAAAATTGGTTGTTGAGTTTGAGATGAAAGATATCAGGATGATGCATTACTTTTTGGGTCCTGAGGTATGGTAGACACAGGATGAGATATGTATGAATCAAGGGAAGCATACAATAGAAATCTCAAATAGGTTCGGGATGTTTTATTGCAAGGAAATGGCTACACTTATGGTATCAAATCTAAAGTTGTTGTAGGATAAGACTTTAGAGATTGTGCATGTTACTTTATAGAGGCATATGGTGGGTTCGTTCATGAACTTGACGAACACAAGACCAGATATTTTTTTTGTTGTGAAAACCCTGACTCAATGTATGGAGAATCCCAGGTAAGACCTACAAGAAGAGGATGATGATACTTGTTTTGGAGGAAAAGTGATGAAGTCAGCAGGTTAAAGATCCAGTTGATATTCAGTGCTCGAGATAGAGACGGACAGTCAGTTCCAGAGGGAGTTGGGTACTACAGTAAGGAGTGGGAGGCTCCATCGGATGTAGGAAGCAGTCATGTGTGGAGCTCAGTATGGTTGAAGTTGAGTATGTGGCAACATGTGCAATAAGTCGTGAAGCAGTGTGGCTTTGGAAATTGCAGACTATTGGACTGAATTTTACTTGTAGGTAAGACCTACAAGAAGAGGATGACAAGACTTGTTCGGGAGGACAAGTGTTGAAGTCAGCAGGATGAATATTCAATTGATATTCAGTGCTCGAGAGGGAGATAGATGATGAGTTCTAGAGGGATATAGGTACTACATTAAGGAGTAAGAGGCTCTATTGGATGCAGGAAGCAGTCATGTGTGGTGCTTAGTATGGCTGAAGCTGAGTATTTGGCAGCATGTGCAATAGAAGTTTGGCTTTGAGAAATTATGTCTGGGTTATTTGGTTTGGGACTAGAGGTGACCTGCATTTGGTGTGACAGCTAGAGTTTCATGAAGTTGTCAGAGAACCCCATGGTCTATGACACGTCGAAGCATATCAAGATCAGGTATTACTATATCGAGGATATAGTGCAGAAGGGAACAATGAGGCTCTAGTTTTGTGACTACATAGGATCAAGTTACAGATTTGTTTACCAATTCGTTGGTGAGGATGAAGTTTGAGTACTTCAAGGAAAATCTTGGTGTGGTCCCTTTTCAGAGGGAGTGTTCTCATCCAGTATGAAAAAGGGTTGGCATTGAGACATGTGGAACTCATCCAGCATGAAAAAGGGCTATCACTGAGTGTTTCCAGCTAGCATGAAAAAGGGTTGGCACTGAGACAGGTGGAACTCATCCAACAGGAAAAAGGGTTTGCATTGAATGTTCTCATCCAGTATGAAAAAGGGTTGGCACTGATGTTACAAGGAAAATATCTCTATGGCTAGGGGAAAACCACAACAGACGGAAATGACTGCAAAAATCAACTATATTCTCAAGTATGCTATATAAACAAATATGCTAGCAAGACAAGATAAAAGGCATACCTTGTCTAGACATTCGATGAAGTCCATCGTTGAGCACTTGACTCAAAGCAATATACCTGCAACTAGTCCGCAACAACCAAGAAAAGAAAGCATATGGTGATAATATATGATGTTAGCACATTCAATAGCATAATCCATTAACATTCATAACAAATACGCCCATGGAATAATAATTCAAATATTTGCAAGATATCAATTGGACGAGAAAAGAGTATTTCTATTAAGATATAATCAGCAGAAGTGAATAAGTTACAGACTTCCATGTCGACACGGTTCAGAACTGATAAACTGAGTTCCTTCCAGTTGGGCCTCCACCACTTCAATCCTCCACCAAGGAAATCTCATGTAGGAGAGACAATGGAGTTCTCAATCAATAAGGGAAGATCTTCGAGGTTGAAAACTATGCTCAGACTTAAAGGACAAAGGGATGCAGACTCAATGTGAAGTGAATAATTCCTCCAGAGTAACTTTTCTCTCAAATTTGAATTCTTTCTCCTCTTTTCCATAGCTTGGAATTGGCCCATTTATAGCCTTCAAGTGGAATTGAAGGGCCGATTTGGAACATTCCCCGTATATGGAAGGCCAAGGATCATCAATCTCTTGTCGTGACATGGAAACTCGACACCATTTTTCATTTATGGGCACATTTCCTGATGTACACGGGTTGTAGTGGTGAAACCTACGTATACGCATGTTGTATAGTAGGCAAGGTGTGTATATGTGGAAAAAATGTACTTTTAGCTCTGGGATTTGCAAAAAGGGATGACAAGTCTGCATAGGGAAATGGAAAAAGGCCTTATGTGAAAGATTGCATGGGGTAAGGCAAATCTTTCTATAACATATGCTCCCTAATGTGTGAGGTCAGAGGAGTATATGTGATGGCCGAAATACATTATAAAAACCCAGAAGTGGAGTGATGGGGAACTAGCTAGAAGAACTAGTTGCTCATTACAATCTATACCAACTTTGCATACATGACTGGCAATTTGAATTACACTGCAGATCCATGTGAAAATATGCCAAAAAATTGTTTGTGGCCATGAATAGACAAATACAAATGTGGTTACATGCCAAAGGTTGTCATAGTCATGCACAAGGCCCAGTAGAACCAGTCTAAAAAACAATCTAAAGATATATGTATACAATGGAGTACAATCTAATCTCCCATGATCACTGAAGTCACATAGGTATCGGTCCAATGAAAAGGAAGCAATAGCTCAAGAAATTTGTGGCCACATACTGATGTCTTCAAGTCTTCTACACAAACTGCCAAAGGTGCAAGTCTAAATCATGTGAATAAAGGAGTTGAGGTCGAACACAATGAGACTTCATTTGATTACTGGTCATTGAGGTATACCATTAACAAACGTGAGACAACCTACCGATGATGAAAGTAGGTATCAAGGCACTGAGTACATTATTACAAGTGTGAATAAAGGATTTTGGGTCGAACACTTGAAGAATATATCGATCAGGAGACATTGATGTATTCCCAACTGTCGATGGTGAGAGAACCTTCCACTAATGATTGCAAGCCTATAGGTACTCATAGGACTCTAGGTCTCATTTCCAGAATAGATGATCTAAATTCGATGGAAGGAGACTTGCTGAAAGAAGAGCATTAAGGAATCTCTCATCATTCAGCACAAGGTACAAAGCAGGAGCTTCATGATTTGGAGGAAATTGGACAAAGAACATGTTCACGAACCAACGACCCTGTGCGTCTTTCATGTGTGCCAAGTGCGAGTGGTACATGAAAAAGACCCTCTGAATAGCATCCAATGAGGAAAAATGCTGACAAAGGAGAGGAAACCACCAATAAGGCTAATGGCATCCAAGACACTGCACAAATCCCAATGTATGAATAGATGTCTTGTTATCTAACACAAGGGAAACCACCCAATCAACGACCAATGATGAAATGTCGACTGCTGGGTTCAAGGTTACCTACCAATGAGTAAAGTAGGACCACGATGCGTAATAGGACTACATCATCATGTGATTCTGAGACAAATTGAGGGTATGGTCGACATGCAAAGTCAATATTTTTGAGGAATGGATGACACATGTTGATAGACATCCTTTGAACAAGAGCATGAGACATATGGAAGACTCTGGCAGCACAGACTCAATGATGAAACCATGAGATGCAGGAGGCATCAATCAAGTTCTCCATAGGGACTGGAAGGGTAACCAATCGGTGAAGAAAACTCTTTGTAACGAGCTCATCTTCCTAAGGCCACACTAAACCCAAAATTATGATGACAAGTGGACTCAATAACTTTGTGCTATGTTCAAAGACGGCACGACTTCTTCCAATATGAGCTAATACTCCCTTCTCGCTCGTCTTTTTATATTTTTCATAGTCAAATGAATGTTATGATACAGAGGAGGAAACGAGTGTCGCAAGTAAGAAAAAATAGTTCCAGCAGTGGAAAATACCTATGCTAAATGCAAGGAGGTGCATGCGGGAGATGGACACTCAGGGGAATGTTCCCTCCTGGGTAAAGGGTGTCAAATTGCGAAGGATATAAGTGAGGCTCTGCTTGTTTGAGGATGCAAAAATATTGAGGTAAGCAGTTTATAACATAAAGTGAGAACCGACTATAGGCTCAATACTGCAAGCAAGGGCATGAGATGCAATCACAACTTAATGCCAAAAAATGTCTGTTTTCGTAATCTTAGTCTACTTGGTGTGAAAAAGGGATAAACTTGTATCAAATAGAAGTCCTTTGAAATCCAATTTACGAGTGTGAAAGAGACAAGTTCGCTTGGCAATATTTTCACTTTTTTAAAATGAGTCAGAAAAGAGCTTAAATAAAACTCGCGACCTTTCAAGTCCAATTTAACGAGTGTGAAAGGGAAAAATTCACTTGGCAATATTTTCATTTTTTACATGAGTTGGAAAAGAGCCTAAATTAGACTCGCTTGGGAGTTTCTAGGCGGCATGTCATGGGGGAGGCCAAGGCTCCCGTGCTGGACTTCTGTGGAATGTCAGTATCTTACGAATAGCCAACACAAGCTTGGGAAAACCCAAAGCTCGCCAAGTCGAGGAGGATAAAGTGCTAGTGGAGGTTATCGTCTCCGTGATATATCGAATAATGTCTCTTACTTGAAAGGACATAGGCGAAGGCATTGGATACCCCACAAGACCATCCCAATCAAAGGGAACTTCTTCAGGACTTGAAGGGATAGTACTCGAGGAGAGTACTCAGGGAGAGTAAAACTCTCTCTTGTTCAGAACGTGCAGTATCATAAATGCTAACGACATGGTTGAAGGATGAAACACCCTCCGAAAGGAGAGTTGGATTGACCATAGATTGCACTGGTATGACCACTTCTTCAACTCTGGGTTGAATAGGATGTGTGATAACAGGGACAGGATACACATCACCCACAACAACAGGGGTGTGTTTAGGATAGGATTTCATCGGCATGACTATCGTGTCAATCAACAGAGAAACAGGGTGTGGGGAAACCATAGATGCCCCAGAACCCGAAGGGCCCTCAGGTGAGAACTACGCTTCTAGTATCCCAGCAGTAGTAGGACACAAACGAGTAAGGTGATTTCCTCTGCAAGTCCTGTAAAGGAATTTGGGCTTACGTCTGAGACGTCTAGGCCTCTCAATTGTATGAATTCACCCAGCGTCATTTACAATGGCTAGTGACATGCTCTTAATGTGACTAGAAGAGGCTAGAGAGTCATATCCCACATGATGTACAGAGGTTGGATATGTGGCATCGATATGATTCATGGTGACTAGAGTGATGCCCCCAGCATGACTAGCAGCAATTGGTTGTGGGTCTTCAACATGACTTTCAGAGTTCATCGACCAATCTCCAACATGACTAGGATAGGTTGGTGATGGAGCTCCAATATGACTGGAAGTGACTAGACTAGTGGTGGTGGGTTGTGGCATTTGATACCAAGGTCCCGGGAAATATTGGCTTTGAAACATTGCAGGCCAGGAAGGGTCCTGGTTTACACCCTGTCCATGTCCAGAAAGGTAGTACCCTCCGTCTAATTGATCCAAAGAGGTTTGTACAAGAATCATCACCGAAGTAGATGTCTACGAAGAGATAAATGTATGATAAGGATTATTCAAGTGAGGATATGTGTTTCCCCCATGTGAGGGGGTTCCGTGAAGAGGGCAGCCTGAACCATAAAATTGATTCCCTCAGTATGAAAGACCCAAGGATATATGTGGACTTTCCATGGGAAGAGTGTTCATAGGAACTGGCATGGTAGACGAAGGATACATGGATGGGGTGTAATAAGTAGAATAACCTCCCATTTGAGTATTGGCTCCTGAAAAAACATAGCTAGGACTGGATCCATAGGAGGGGAGGTTCTAACCTCCTACAGTGAGAGTTGGTTGAGGGACATGACCCCTATCAAATGAATATGTAGATAGCGGGGCCATGGTGCCCTCAGATCCAATTCTAGGATTCATATAAGTGGGCCAAGGAGACTATGGAAAGGATGAAGGCACATTCGGCATATCAACAGGAAAATGATTAGAAACCCAAGGCATGGATTAAGTGTCATAATTATGCATACCATTATGGGAAGCGGATGGATTCATCCCCATGAAATGAGTGAACATCATGGGGGGGTAGTGGTAAATGAGGGAGCCAAAGGAACTCCACTATCCATGATAATGAAAACTCAATATAAAATCCTAAGGCCAACCAGTGATCAAAGAGCACACTAAAAATAATCAAATGACCAATATGCACACAAACGGGATAAAGTGGTTGAAAGGGGCCTCCCTCCCTAAAGTAGGTATGCCTCGCCCAACAGGGTCCTGAGACTTCTTGCTAAATATCGGAGGTAATATAATCAGTTATAAGGGACCTCGTGGGTTTAACAACTAGTCGGTCAGATCCCCTAGGATAGGTAATCCTCCATAAAGGTTGTGTGTTGTCCGACCCTTATCTAACCCACGGTACCTGTAGAATAACCCTGCAAGTAACCTATGTGGCACCTAATTCAAGCAACTAAGCAACCATTGTATAACCGATGCACAGGCGAGCAGTCGTAATTCAGGTCCATCGTATAGGCAGGGTAGAAAAGCCCGAAACCTTGAAAGCATCGCCTCTCATGGAGGTAAGGGAACTAGCAAGATCCCCAGAAATATCTCTGACGCTAAGAAGGTATCAGGGGGATATCCCTTCAACTGACCTCACACAACCTTGTGATTAACTCTGGTGTAAGCAAAGCCTCCTGATATTACTGATTATACAATGGATTTCTCCACTCCCTTAATCAGACACATATGTTGATTTAATAGCCTTGGAGAAGTTTACTCACAAAATCCTATTCCAAGGCACTAAATCCTAAGCTAGTTTGTGCACCCTAGAAAATAAAATCGTTACTAATCAATTTTAAATTATAGCATTAATTTTAATGGTCGTGCTTACTCAAAAGGTGTGGTCGTGAAACTAGTGATGTAATGACTCAACAAGTAAAGTAAATATGAATACAATGCAAAGTCCTAACTTCAATTTTCAATGAATGATATGCTTCCTAAAAATGCAACTTTCAATTCAATTTTGTAATTATGAATAAAAATGCAATCTTTCTTTACATGCACTAAGCTAAATGACAAAAGACTCAAAAGATCAAAATGCTAATCAATGTAAAATGCCTAATATTTTGTATTTTCAATATAAGAAAAATGAAAATGCATGGACTGAACAACAACTTGATATATAAAGACTCTATTGTATACAGAAAGAGACAACTCAAGTAGGATACCAAGGAGAAAAACACGCAGCCCAATGTACAAGGACAATCAAAATGAAAATATGACGAGAAAGGCACTGCCCAAAAATTCAACCAAAGATAGGTTTCATGTCATCCCACAGACACTTAACAATCACTACAGAAACCTAAGAAGACTCAGCAATCATCAAAACCTACCCAGCAACCAGCAAACCTAGAAAATAAGAAAAAATGTTTGATGTACATGACTATTCAAGGGAACATCGTGTATGTACACAGCTTGCAGAAGGATAGCACACGTATATACATGACTGTCAAGAAAAAACCCGCATATATGTGTCAAAAACATAGCTAGGCTAAGGATAAGGTTGAAAGACTCAAGCCCAGAGTGAACAGAGGTTGTCAAGCAATCATGCGACAAAAAACGCAATATGAACGAGAGAAATATAAGGAGAAAAACACTCCAAACCCTAAGAAAGAAAATTCAATTCCTAGTATGGTCACCAATTCTGTTACGAGGAAAATCTCTCTATGGCTAGGGGAAAACCACAACAGGTGGAAATGACTACAGAAATCAACTATATTCTCAAGTATGCTATATAAACAAATATGCTAGAAAGACAAGATAAAAGGCCTACCTCATCCAAACATTCGATGAAGTCCACTGTTGAGCACTTGACTCAAAGAAATATACCTGCAACTAGTCCTCAACAACCAAGAAAAGAAAGAATATGGGGATAATATATGATGTTAGCACATTCAATAGCATAATCCATTAACATTCATAACAAATACGCCCATGGAATAATAATTCAAATATTTCCAAGATATCAATTGGACGAGAAAAGAGTATTTCTATGAAGATATAATCAGCAAAAGTGAATAAGTTACAGACTTCCATGTTGGTACAGTTCGGAATCGAGAAACTAAGTTCCTTCCGGCTGGGCCTCCACCACTTCAATCCTCCACCAAAGGCAAGCTCATGTAAGAGAGAAAATGGAGTTCTCAATCAATAAGGGAAGAGCTTGGGGGCTGAACACTGTGTTCAGACTTATAGGACAAAGGGATGTAGACTCAATATGAAGTGAATAATTCCTCCAGAGTAACTTTGCTCTCAAAGTTGAATTATTTATCCTCTTTTCCATAGCTCGGAATTGGCCCATTTATAGCCTTCAAGTGGAACTGAAGAGCCGAGTCGAAACGTTTCCAATATATGGAAGGCTAAGGATCATTGATCTCCCGTCGTGACATGGAAACCCGACACCATTTTTCATTTTTGGGCACATTTACCGATGTACGCGGGATGTAGTGGTGCAACCTGCATATACGCATGTTGTATAGTAAGCAAGATGCGTATATGTGGAAAAAATGTATTTTTAGCTCTGGGATTTGCAAAACGAGATGACAAGTCTGCATAGGGAAATGGAAAAAGGCCTTATGTGCAAGATTGCATGGAGTGAGGAAAATCTTGCTATAACAACTTAGACATGTGGAACTCATCGAGCATGAAAAAGGGTTGGCACTGAGTGTTCTCATCTAGCATGAAAAAGGGTTGGCACTGAGACCAAGGGTGCACATGATCAAGTATTGATGCATTGCAAGGTAGTGGATGTCTTGGGGGCATGTTGTAGTTATTTGAGAACTACCCACGAGCCTTGGATGCATTTCTTGTGAAGTCACAAGGGTGCACATGACTTGGTATAGATGCATTGCGAGGTAATGGATGTCATGGTGACATGTTGAAGCTATTTGAGAGCTACCCACAGGTAATATTCTGAGGTAATCTTGGCATAATGTAGAATGTCTCCCTCACTGAGAGGGAGTCTTGATGTTTGGGAAGCATCAGAAAGACATTCTACTAGATTGATAATTAATAATATGATTATTAATTATTAAGCAATATTATTAATTATAATATTATTAATGTAATAATATATTTATAATATAAAGTATAAATATATATAATAAAGTATAAAGTATAAATATAAAGTATATTTATATTATATGTATAATATAATATAAAGTATATTTATATTATATGTATAATATAATATAAAGTATAAATATATTTATTACCCAAGGGACGCATCTCTTCATGGATGGTCACCATATGTTCTTTATATATAGAACACTTATCATTGTAATAAAATATTCATTCACATATAATATCTTCTCATATAAAAAATCAACAATAATGTGGGTGGGATTTTTAGATGTTGAATTGTATTTAAAAGATCCACCAATTTCGTGCATTCACCCGTCATCACCAAACAAAAATGTCATAAAATGATAAAAACTCATTGAATTTCACTAAAATGCACTTCCCACAATCAACTAAATAATGACTCACCTAATCCACCTACATGGCTCACATCTAACTTAGCACATGCCTAACCTATGCACCTAAACACACACCTTTGAAATGATCATTTTTTTCTTTTGACCTGCATAGTGGAATTCAATATTGTTCCCAAAAAGAACCCCAATAATACCATAAGTACCAATTAAAAAAAAAAAATTGAATAACATATTGATTTATTTTTGGATTAATATGCATCTGAGTATGGATACACAAATCCTACGCACATCTAATCACAAGATAAGACTACCGCATGCATCTCAATGTATATGTGAGACATGCAAATGACCCATCACAAGACTATAATCACTTTAGAAGTAAATGCAAGGATTTATCTTTTATATAACCAATCTCAAGATTTTATATAACCAATCTCAACGATAGTCTATTACATGGTTTTGAATATGCATTGGACCATTGGTGATGTATATATTCAATGTTCAATCTTATGATAAGATTTCACAAGAAAAAAAAATATGGTGTAAGAGGGGTGGATCACAAGAAAAAAAATATGGTGTAAGAGGGGTGGAAATGAAAAAATATGGTGTAAGAGGGGTGGAGATGATAGACGTATACACCCAATTAAGTTAACATAAATACATAAATATTAGTAGTGAATTAATAATATTTATACATATTTTATTTTACAATGAAAATATACATATAGATGAAGTTATTAATAAGTAATTAAAAACCTTAAACATAAAATTAATAATAATAAAAAAATCATAAAACAATTTGTAATTAATATTACCAAAATATACTAACAATAATCAATTAAAAACTTTAAACATAAAATTAATAATAATAATAATAATCATAAAACAATTTATAATTAATATTAAAAAATACACTACTAAATCATCACCAAATAAGTCCAAAATAAGTATGATCTATTATAATATAGTATTTGTGTATTTATATAAAAAAAATCTACAAGTGGTGANAATTAAAAACTTTAAACATAAAATTAATAATCATAATAATAATCATAAAACAATTTGTAATTAATATTAAAAAATACACTAATACTACACATCACCAAATAAGTCCAAAATAAGTATGATCTATTATAATATAGTATTTGTGTATTTATATAAAAAAATCTACAAGTGGTGATTTAATTAAAGCAAAAAGCAAAAATAAAACAAAACAAAAAACTCAAATATACAAATGAGTTAAACATCTTAACTCAAAATTGTTTCATAATATTACATTTAGTGTTAAACTTAAAGCATCACGAAAGAGATACATATATAAATATGGTAAA
>JZKD02S1932964.1:257215-270798 GCA_000966675.3 Picea glauca
CTTATGGTATTATTGGGGTTCTTTTTGGGAACAATATTGAATTCCACTATGCAGGTCAAAAGAAAAAAATGATCATTTCAAAGGTGTGTGTTTAGGTGCATAGGTTAGGCATGTGTTAAGTTAGATGTGAGCCATGTAGGTGGATTAGGTGAGCCATTATTTAGTTGATTGTGGGAAGTTCATTTTAGTGAAATTCAATGAGTTTTTATCATTTTATGAAATTTTTGTTTGGTGATGATGGGTGAATGCACGAAATTGGTGGACCTTTTAAATACAATTCAACATCTAAAAGTCCCACCTATATTATTGTTGATTTTTGATATGAGAAGATATTGTATGTGAATGAATATTTTATTACAATGATGAGTGTTCTATATATAAAGAACATATGGTGACCATCCATGAAGAGATGTGTCCCTTGGGTAATAAATATATTTATACTTTATATTATATTATACATATAATATAAATATACTTTATACTTTATTATATATATTTATACTTTATATTATAAATATATTATTACATTAATAATATTATAATTAATAATATTGCTTAATAATTAATAATCATATTATTAATTATCAATCTAGTAGAATGTCTTTCTGATGCTTCCCAAACATCAAGACTCCTTCTCAGAGAGGGAGACATTCTACATTATGCCAAGATTACCTCCGAATATTATCCATGAGTAGCTCTCAAATAGCTCCAACATGTCACCATGACATCCATTACCTTGTAATGCATCTATAACAAGTCATGTGCACCCTTGTGACTTCACAAGAAATACATCCAAGGCCCGTGGGTAGTTCTCAAATAACTACAACATGTCCCCAAGACATCCACTACCTTGCACTGCATCAATACCTGATCATGTGCACCCTTGGTCCAGTGCCAACCCTTTTTCATGTTGGATGAGATCCACCTGTCTTAGTGCCAACCCTTTTTCATGCTGGATGAGAACACTCAGTGCCAGCCCTTTTTCATGCTCGATGAGTTCCACATGTCTAAGTTGTTATAGCAAGATTTTCCTCACCCCGTGCAATCTTGCACATAAGGCCTTTTTCCATTTCCCTATGCAGACTTGTAATCCCGTTTTGCAAATCCTAGAGCTAAAAATACATTTTTTCCACATATACACACCTTGCCTACTATACAACATGTGTATACGCAAGTTGCACCACTATATCACGCGTACATCGGGAAATGTGCCCAAAAATGAAAAATGGTGTCGGGTTTCCATGTCACGATAGGAGATCAATGATCCTTAGCCTTCCATATATTGGAAATGTTCTGACTCGGCCCTTCAGTTCCATTTGAAGGCTATAAATGGGCCAATTCCGAGCTATGGAAAAGAGGAGAAAGAATTCAACTTTGAGAGCAAAGTTACTCTGGAGGAATTATTCACTTCACATTGAGTTTGCATCCCTTTGTCCTTTAAGTCTGGACACAGTGTTCAACCCCCAAGCTCTTCCCTTATTGATTGAGAACTCCATTTTCTCTCTTCCATGAGTTTTCCTTTGGTGGAGGATGGAAGTGGTGGAGGCCCAGATAGAAGGAACTTAGTTTCTCGGTTCCGAACTGTGCCGACACGAAAGTCTGTAACTTATTCACTTCTGCTGATTATATCTTAATAGAAATACTCTTTTCTCGTCCAATTGATATCTTGCAAATATTTGAATTGTTATTCCATGGGCGTATTTGTTATGAATGTTAATGGATTATGCTATTGAATGTGCTAACATCATATATTATCCCCATATGATTTCTTTTCTTGGTTGTTGAGGACTAGTTGCAAGTATATTTCTTTGAGTCAAGTGCTCAATAGTGGACTTCATCGAACATCTGGATGAGGTAGGCCTTTTATCTTGTCTTGCTAGCATATTTGTTTATATAGCATACTTGAGAATAGAGTTGATTTCTGCAGTCATTTCCGCTTGTTGTGGTTTTCCCCTAGCCATAGAGAGATTTTCCTCGTAACAGAATTGGTGACCATACTGGGGATTGGATCTTCTTTCTTAGGGTTTGGAGTGTTTTTCTCCTTATATTGCTCTTGTTCATATTGTGTTTCTTGTCGCATGATTGCTTGACAAACTCTGTTCACTCTGGGCCTGAGTCTTTCAGCCTTCTCCTTAGCCTAGCTGTGTTTTTGACACATATACATGGGTTTTTGCTTGATAGTCACGTATATACATGTGTTGTCCTTGTACAAGCTACGTACATAAACGTTGTTCCCTTGAATAGTCATGTACATCAAATGTTTTTTCTTTTGCTGGGTTTGGTGGTTGCGGGGTAGGTTTTGATGATTGTTGAGTCTTCTTGGGTCTCTGTAGTAACTGTTAAGTGTTTGTGGGATGATAGGAAACCTGTCTTTGGTTGAATTTTTGGGCGGTGCCTTTCTCGTCATATTTTCATTTTGATTGTCCTTGTACATTGGGATGGGTGTTTTTCTCCTTGGTATCCTACTTGAGTTGTCTCTTTCTGTACACAATAGAGTCTTTATATATCAAGTTGTTGTTCAGTCCATGCATTTTCATTTTTCTTATATTGAAAATACAAAATATTAGGCATTTTACATTGATTGGCATTTTGATCTTTTGAGTCTTTGTCATTTAGCTTATTGCATGTAAAGAAAGATTGCATTTTTATTCAGAATTACAAAATTGAATTGAAAGTTGCATTTTTAGGAAGCATATCATTCATTGAAAATTGAAGTTAGGACTTTGCATTGTATTCATATTTACTTTACTTGTTGAGTCATTACATCACTAGTTTCATGACCACACCTTTTGATTAAGAACGACCATTAAAATTAACGCTATAATTTAAAATTGATTAGTAACGATTTTATTTTCTAGGGTGCACAAACTAGCTTAGGATTTAGTGCCTTGGAATAGGATTTTGTGAGTAAACTACTCCAAGGCTATTAAATCAACATATGTGTCTGATTAAGGGAGTGGAGAAATCCATTGTATAATCAATAATATCAGGAGGCTCTTCTTACACCAGAGTTAATCACAAGGTTGCGTGAGGTTAGTTGAAGGGATATCCCCTCGATACCTTCTTAGCGTCAGAGATACTTTTGGGGATCTATTCGTATATGGGGATCTTGCTAGTGCCCTTATCTCCATGAGAGGCAATGATTTCAAGGTTTCCAGCTTTGCTACCCTGTCCATACAGTGGACCTGACTTATGACTGCTCGCCTGTGCATCAGTTATACAATGGTTTCTTAGTTGCTTGACTTAGGTGCCACATAGGTTACTTGCAGGGTTATTCTGCAGGTACTGTGGGTTAGATAAGGGTCGGACAACAGACAACCTTTATGGAGGATTACCTCTCCTAGGGGATTTGACCGACTAGTTGTTAAGCCCACGAGGTCCCTTATAACTGATTATATTACCTCTGATATTTAGCAGGGAGTCTCAGGACCGTCTTGGGTGAGGCATACCTAATTTAGGGAGGGAGGCCCCTTTCAACCACTTTATCCCATTTGTGTGCATATTGGTCATTTGATTATTTTTGGTGTGCTCTTTGATCACTAGTTGGCCTTAGGATTTTATACTGAGTTTTCATTATCATGGATAGTGGAGTTCCTTTGGCTCCCTCATTTACCACTACCCCCCCATGATGTTCACTCATTTCACAAGGACGTATCCATCCACTTTCCATAATGGTATGCATAATTATGATACTCAATCCATGCCTTGGGTCTCTAATCATTTTCCTGTTGATATGCTGAATGTGCCTTCACCCTTTCCATACTCTCCTTGGCCCACTTATATTAATCCTAGGATTGGATCCGGGGGCACCATGGCCCCGCCATCTACATATTCATTTGATAGGGGTCATGTCCCTCAACCAACTCTCACTGTAGGAGGCTGGAACCTCCCCTCCTATGGATCCAGTCCTAGCTATGTTTTTTCAGGAGCCAATACTCAAATGGGTGGTTATTCTACTTATTACACCCCATCCGTGTATCCTTCGTCCGCCATGCCAGTTCCTACGAACAATATTCCCATGGAAATTCCACATATATCCCCGGGTCTTTCATACGGAGGGAATCAATTTTATGGTTCAGGCTTCCCTCTTCATGGAATCCCCTCACATGGGGGAAACACATATCCTCACTTGAATAATCCTTATCATACATTGTCTCTTCGTATACATATACTTCAGTGATCATTCCTGTACAAACCTCTTTGAATCAATTAGGCGGATGGTACTACCTTTTCGGACAGGGACAGGGTGTAAACCATGACCCTTCCTAGCCTGTAATCTTTCAAAGCCAATATTTCCTGGGACCTTGGTATCAAATGCCACAACCCACCACCACTAGTCCAGTCACTACCAGTCATATTGGAGCTCCATCACCAACCTATCCCAGTCATGTTGGAGATTGGTCGACGAACTTTGCAAGTCATGTTGAAGACCTGCAACCAACTGCTTCTAGTCATGCTAGGGGCATCACTCTAGTCACCATGAATCATATCGATGTCACATCTCCAACCTCTGTACATCATGTGGGAGATGACTCTCTAGCCTCTTCCAGTCACATTGAGAGCATGTCACCAGCCATTGTAAATGATGCTGGGGGAATTCATACAATTTTGAAGCCTAGACGTCTCATATGTAAGCCCAAATTCCTTTGCATGACTTGAGGAGGAAATAACCTTACTTGTTTGTGTCCTGCTACTGCTGGGATACCAGAAGCGTAGTTCTCACCTGAGGGCCCTTTGGGTTCTAGGGCATCTACGGTTTCCCCACACCCTGTTTCTCCATTGATTGACATGATAGTCATGCTGATGCAATCCTATCCTAACCACATCCCTATTGTCATGGGTGATGTGTCTCCTGTCCCTGTTATCACACATCCTATTCAACCTAGAGTTGAAGAAGTGGTCATACCAGTGCAATCTCTGGTCAATCCAACTCTCCTTTCGGAAGGTGATGCATCCTTCAACCATGTCGTTAGTATTTATTGTACTGCACCTTTTGAACAAGAGAGAGTTTTACTCTCCCTGAGTACTCTCCTCGAGTACTGTCCCTTCAAGTCCTGAAGAAGTTCCCTTTGATTGGGATGGTCTTGTGGGGTATCCAATGCCTCCGCCTATGTCCTTTCATGTAAGAGACATTATCCGATATATCACAGAGACGATAACCTCTGCTAGCACTTTATCCTCCTCGACTTGGCGAGCTTTGGGTTTTCCCAAGCTTGTGTTGGCTATTTGTAAGATACTGAAATTCCACAGAAGTCCAACACGGGAGCCTTATCCTCCCTCGTGACATGCCACCTAGAAACTCCCAAGCGAGTCTAATTTAGGCTCTTTTCCAACTCATCTAAAAAATGAAAATATTGTCGAGTGAATTTTTCCCTTTCACACTCGTTAAATTGGACTTGAAAGGTTGCGAGTTTTATTTAATCTCTTTTCCGACTCATTTTCAAAAAGTGAAAATATTGCCAAGCGAACTTGTCACTTTCACACTCGTAAATTGGATTTCAAAGGATGTCTATTTGATACAAGTTTATCCCCTTTTCACACCAAGTAGACTAAGATTATGAAAACAGACATTTTTTGGAATTAAGTTGTGATTGCATCTCATGCCCTTGCTTGCAGTATTGAGCCTATAGTCGGTTCTTTCTTTATGTTATAAAATGTTTGCCTCAATAGTTTTGCATCCTCAAACAAGAAGAGCCTCACTTATATCCTTCGCAATTTGACACCCTATACCTAGGAGGGAACATTCCCCTGAGTGTCCATCTCCCGCATGCACCTCCTTGCATTGAGCATAGGTATTTTCCACTGCTGGAACTATTTTTTCTTACTTGCGACACTCGTTTCCTCCTCTATATCATAACATTCATTTGACTATGAAAAAATAAAAAAAGATGAGCGAGAAGGGAGTATTATCTCATATTGGCAGAAGTTGTTCCACCTTTGAACATAGCACAAAGTTATTGAGTCCACTTGTCATCATAATTTTGGGTTTAGCGTGGTCTTAGGAAGATGAGCTCGTTACAAAGAGTTTTCTCCACCGATTGGTTACTCTTCCAGTCCCTATGGAGAACTTGATTGATGCCTCCTGCATCTCATGGTTTTATCATTGAGTCTATGCTGCCAGAGTCTTCCATATGTCTCATGCTCTTGTTCAAAGGATGTCTATCAACCTGTGTCAGCCATTCCTCAAAAATCTTGACTTTGCATGTTGGCCATACCCTCAGTTTGTCTTAGAATCACATGATGATGTAGTCCTATTACGCACCGTGGTCCTACTTTCCTCATTGGTAGGTAACCTTGAACCCAACAATCGACATTTCATCATTGGTCGTTGACTGGGTGGTTTCCCTTGTGTTAGATGACAAGACATCTATTCACACATTGGGGTTTGTGCAGTGTCTTGGATTCCATTAGCCTTATTGGTGGTTTCCTCTCCTTTGTCAACATTTTTCCTAATTGGCTACTATTCAGAGGGTATTTTTCATGTACCACTTGCACTTGGCACACACGAAATATGCACAGGGTTGTTGGTTCGTGAACATGTTCTTTGTCCAATTTCCTCCAAATCATGAAGCTCCTGCTTTGAACCTCGTGCTGAATGATGAGAGATTCCTTAATGCTCTCCTTTCAGTGGGTCTCATTTCATCGAATTCAATTCATCTATTCTGGAAATGAGACCTAGAGTCCTATGAGTACCTAGAGGCTTGCAATCATTAGTGGAAGGTTCTCTCACCATCGACAGTTGGGAATACATCAATGTCTCCTGATCGATGGATTCTTCAAGTGTTCGACCCCAAATCCTTTATTCACACTTGTAATAATGTACTTAGTGCCTTGATACCTACTTTCATCATCGATAGGCTATCTCACGTTTGTTAACGGTATACCTCAATGATCGGTAATCAAATGAAGTCTCATTGTGTTCGACCTCAACTCCTTTATTCACACGATTTAGACTTGCACCTTTGGCGGATTGTGTAGAAGACTTGAAGACATCAGTATGTGGCCGCAAATTTCTTGAGCTGTTGCTTCCTTTTCATTGGACCAATACCTATGTGACTTCAGTGATCATGGGAGATCAGATTGTACTCCATTGAATACATATATCTTTAGATTGATTTTTAGACTGGTTCTACTGGGCCTTGTGCATGACTATGTCAACCTTTGGCATGTAAACACATTTGTATTTGCCTATTCATGGTCACAGATAGTTGTTTGGTATATTTTCACATGGATCTGCAGTGTAATTCAAATTGGCAATCATGTATGCAAAGTCGGTATAGATTGTAATGAGCAACTAGTTCTTCCAGCTGGTTCCCCATCACTCCACTTCTGGGTTTTTATAATGTATTTCGGCCATCACATATACTCCTCTGACCTCACACATTAGGGAGCATCTATTATAGAAATATTTGCCTCACCCCATGCAATCTTGCACATAAGGCCTTTTTCCATTTCCCTATGTAGACTTGCCATCCCTTTTTGCAAATCCCAGAGCTAAAAATACATTTTTTCCACATATACGCACATTGCCTACTATACAACATGCGTATACTTAGGTTGCACCACTACAACCCACGTACATAAAGAAATGTGCCCATAAATGAAAAATGGTGTCGGGTTTCCATGTCACGACAAGAGATCAATGATCCTTGGCCTTCCATATACTTGAAACGTTCCAACTCGACCCTTCAGTTCCACTTGAAGGCTATAAATGGGCCAATTTCGATCTATGGAAAAGAGGAGAAAGAATTCAAATTTGAGAGAAAAGTTACTCTAGAGGAATTATTCACTTCACATTGAGTTTGCATCCCTTTGTCCTTTAAGTCTGAGCATAGTTTTCAACCCCCAAGCTCTTCCCTTATTGATTGAGAACTCCATTGTCTCTCTTACATGATCTTGCCTTTGGTGGAGGCCCAGCTGGAAGGAACTTAGTTTCTCGGTTCTGAACCGTGCCAACACGAAAGTCTGTAACTTATTCACTTCTGTTGATTATATCTTAATAGAAATACTCTTTTCTCGTCTAATTGATATCTTGCAAATATTTGAATTATTATTCCATGGGCGTATTTGTTATGAATGTTAATGGATTATGCTATTGAATGTGCTAACATCATATATTATCACCATATGCTTTCTTTGCTTGGTTGTTGCAGACTAGTTGCAGGTATATTGCTTTGAGTCAAGTGCTCAACGGTGGACTTCATCGAACATCTAGACGAGGTATGCCTTTTATCTTGTCTTGCTAGCATATTTGTTTATATAGCATACTTGAGAATATAGTTGATTTTTGCAGTCATTTTCGTCTGTTGTGGTTTTCCCCTAGCCATAGAGATATTTTCCTCGTAATATCAGTGCCAACCCTTTTTCATGATGGATGAGAACATTCAGTGCAAACCCTTTTTCATGTTGGATGAGAACATTCAGTGCAAACCCTTTTTCATGCTAGATGAGTTCCACCTGTCTCAGTGCCAACCCTTTCTCATGCTAGCTGAAAACACTCAGTGATAGCCCTTTTTCATGCTGGATGAGTTCCACATGTATCAATGCCAACCCTTTTTCATGCTGGATTAGAACACTCCCTCTAAAGAGGGACCACACCAAGCTTTTCCCTGAAGTACTCAAGCTTCATCCTCAATAATGAATTAGTAAACAAATCTGCAACTTGATCCTATGTAGTCACGAAACTAGAGCCTCACTATTCCCTTTTGCACTATATCCTCGATATAGTAATATCTGATCTCGATATGCTTCGACGTGTCATAGACCACGGGGTTCTCTGAAAACTTCATGAAACTCTGGTTGTCACACCAAATGCAGGTCACCTCTAGTCTAAGACCAAATAACCCAAACATAATTTCTCGAAGCCAAACTTCTACTGCACATGCTACCAAATACTCAGCTTCAGCCGTACTGAGCGCCACACATGACTGCTTCCTGCATCCAATAGAGCCTCTTACTCCTTAATGTAGTACCTATATCCCTCTGGAACTCATTGTCTAGCTCCCTCTCGAGCACTGAATATAAATTGAATATTCAACCTGCTGACTTCAACACTTGTCCTCCAGAACAAGTCTCGTCATCCTCTTCTTGTAGGCCTTACCTACAAGTAAAATTTAATTCAATAGTCTGCAATTTCCAAAGCCACACTACTTCACGACTTGTTGCACATGCTGCCACATACTCAACTTCAACCATACTGAGCTCCACACATGATTGCTTCCTGCATCCGATGGAGCCTCCCGCTCCTTACTATAGTACCCAACTCCCTCTGGAACTGACTGTCTGTCTCTGTCTCAAGCACTGAATATCAATTGGATCTTTAACCTGTTGACTTCGTCACTTTTCCTCTAGAACAAGTATCGTCATCCTCTTCTTGTAGGTCTTACCTAGAATGCTCCATATATTGAGTCAGGGT
Source organism: Picea glauca (assembly GCA_000966675.3). Classification (NCBI taxonomy): domain Eukaryota; kingdom Viridiplantae; phylum Streptophyta; class Pinopsida; order Pinales; family Pinaceae; genus Picea; species Picea glauca. The sequence continues at coordinate 266,631 of JZKD02S1932964.1, forward strand.
TTTCACAACCAAAAACATATCTAGTCTTGTGTTCATCAAGTTCATCAACAAACCCACCATATGCCTCTATAAAGTAACATGCACAGTCTCTAAAGTCTTATCCTACAACAAATTTAGATTTGATACCATAAGTGTAGCCATTTCCTTGCAATAAAACATCCCAAACCTCTTTGAGATTTCTACTGTATGCTTCCCTTGATTCATAAATATCTCATCCTATGTCTACCATACCTCGAGACCCAAAAAATAATGCAGCATCCTGAGATCTTTCATCTCAAACTCAACAACCAATTTTTCTCTTACACTCTGAGATGAGCTTTTCCACACCTTTTTAGAAATAGGTCATCCATATATAGTAGTAGTATTACCGGACCATGCACTATTGTTTGTAAATCCTAAGCTCATCAAAAAATTGTCGATCCTACCATACCATGCTATGGATGCCTACTTTAATACATATAAATCCTTCTTCAATCTGCACACTGAGTGTCCCACAATTGTCATGTACTCAACTAAGTGTTCTATGACTACAAGGACCATTCTTCCTGATCAAGTAGCCATCTATGCCACAAGAAGAATTTTAGTCCTTCCAAATGTTGAAAGCCACACACTTTAAGTCTTATGTCCTTAGAAGACTATGCCAAGGCCATTCTCCATAGGTCAAATTACCATGACCAATCCCGGGAGAATGTCAGCCCAATGATAAAACATTAAAACTTAAGAATAACTTCTGAAATTACATAAAATATCGACACTCCCTCTTAATGAGGAAGGTATTATATTTGACACAGACTCTAACACTATCTCCATCTAAACAAGCTCATGACCATTGACTGTCGAACATACAAATCTATACATCACAATAAAACCATAGTGACTTCACAACATGGATATAGGGATGGTGGGTAGCTCTTTAATATCTACAACATGTCATCATGAGACTATCCAGTTTCCCATAGAAAACATCTGAAGCCATCACTCCCTCTGAGGCTATGTAGTCTTCAGAGTCATCTACTCCCTCTACATGAGTTGACCTCCTCTTCTTCTTCATTACATGGATGTGAACAACTCTATGTTTGGATAGTCTTGCTTCATGTTGCTTCCTGCAACTATCATTATGGCTCCTTCTCAGATCTATTACCTGTGACGTGTCCGGAACAAGAAACAAGAACAACAAAAAAGCATCTCCTAAAGGATATCAATTTGTCTTGTGCATAACTATATACATTGACCCTTGAAATGATACATCTTCTAATGACACACATCCATCATATAATCAATGTCATACGACTAACCATGTTGATTTTCTAGTGTTAAATTAGACAAGCACAATTTTCTGCAAGTGGTAATTACTTCCAATGATATTACTTTAGTAAACTATAGAACATCACTAAGTAATTACACTCAGAAAATTTCAACTACTTAGAAACTTCGACCTCTTCCTTGGATCACTTCCCATGCGTGAGAGAGAAAAATATGTGTGTCGACTATTGTTGTGTCTTTTTGTATAATAAATTTTATTTCTTACAAATAGTCGGAGAATACCTCAAGTAACTATCTAAAGATTAATTTGGTTATAATCCATCCACATAGTATTTAACTTTGTTAAATTGTTCCTCCATAATTCATGTGATTCTTTGAATAAATATAGGTAGAAGTAAATATGCAGTACATTCCTCATATTTAGGAATAAAAAGTAAATATGTTGTACATAGAGATTGCAACAACCCCATAAATTTAACACTCCCAAGCCCTCCTGAGAGGGAGTCAAGCCTAGTCTCGCTTTGATACCATGTTGATTTTCAATATGAGAAGATATTGTATGTGAATAAATATTTTATTACAATGATGAGTGTTGTATATATAAAGAACATATGGTGACCATGGTGACCATCCATGAAGAGATGCATCCCTTGGGTAATAAATATATTTATACTTTATATTATATTATACATATAATATAAATATACTTTATACTTTATTATATATATTTATACTTTATATTACAAATATATTATTACATTAATAATATTATAATTAATAATATTTCTTAATAATTAATAATAATATTATTAATTATCAATTTAGTAGAATGACTTTTCGATGCTGCACAAACATCAACAAATATGAAAATCTAGAGTGTGAACATGTTTATAGAAGCTGTGTTTGAGAAGGTCCAAACATGGTGGGTCACTTAACACCTAAGCTAGATCAAAACAATGCATGCATGTTTTACTTCATTGCAATGCATATGCATTTTTCTTAAATAAAATAATTTTTAGTTCATGAAAATGTGTAGGTGCTTGTTTGCATAAGAAAAATAGTTCTTCCATAATGCTTGTATATTTTGACCATATAGAAACATGCACATGATTTTAATAACTAAAATATCGTATTGAAAGAATTGCTAGATTTTTTTGATGTTATATTCAAATGAGATTTTGGTGTGCTATAATAGTGGGTTCAAAATTTTAAATATCCCAATGCGTATGAAACCTATGATAATAATGAGCAAATCAATACTAATGGTGGTGAGGAAGTTAATGATGATAAATATGGTGGTGTTGGGACTATTGTAGGCATGCCTTTTCTTTTTCTAGTTAAAAAGAAACTTTATATTCGATATTTTCTAAGGTGAAATCAAAATATACATCATGCTATCGTTTTAGGCTAAAAAAATAAACACTCTTGAGTACTATCTTTCATATTGACCCTATTTCAACTCTATGTCTACTTGTAAACAATTTTTCAATCTCCTTGAGAGAAACCTCTACAGTAATAAGCCAATCTTTTATTCACCCAACCCAAAGGCTATAACAGAACAATATTTCAAGGTCAATAGATTAAAAACACAATAATGGGAAGCTAGAGGTATGAAACCGTATAATAAAACAAAACTTAATCAAAGATTGATACTAGAGACCATTCTCTTGACTCTTTCTCGTTAATGATCCCTTCCTCCATCAACAAACTGTGTATTTTTATAACTGATATGCTAGGATATTAAATTCTCTATGGATATGAGAAAATGATAGAACTTCAAAGATTTCCTTTACCTATAGGCACTGACTCATAAGAGGCTCAACAACATATTGTTTAATTTACATTTTTTATTTTCCCAATCCACCATCAACTTCGAATCTCCAAACACTTGCAACTTTTTAACACCCTTGTCTACATTGGTATTCAATAAGAGCCACATAGCATAAATATTTTCTTGGTTATTGGTACATGTACCTAATCCAAACTTTAACTTGAAAAAGTGTTGTTTGTCTAGGAATAAAATTTCTCTAGCCCCACACAAATATGAGATATCATGGCAAGTCCCCATCAAAATACCCTCAAGCCCAATAAAAATTAATTTCGTGTTCCTTTAGTGTTTTGATTAGACTCTCTTTAGACGACGACCAATTTCCATTGCTAACACACCATTGTAGGCATGTCTTACTAAGAAAAAATCTACTATTTGTTTACCCTTGGACAATGACTGGATACACAATTCACTGCTAATAGAGTTTCTTCATTCCCCTATGCCTAATATGTCATGAGTGAGATATCAACATTGTAGAGTAAAACCAAATTAATATGTTAGAGGTTCCTTGAATAGGTTTCTTCATCAAGTAGGGAATCTCACATTGTCCTAATATATGTTTGGATTTGAATGGTGTGATGGAAAGAATAATTAGATACATAGTGCATGTGTTCTATCCATTTCAACTTTCTATGGATGGGTCTCATTTCCTACTGCATCATTCAAGGATAAAAAATCATAAATTATTTCATAACATCTACTTTTAGGGCTCACATTCCATACACTTAGCCCCAAATCATCACAAAGGATCTATAAATGGAATATTTTGCTTGCAAGTGAGATATGGGAATTATTCTAGTGATTGGTGGACCATCAATGGGTCTCAACTCTAGATTTATGGTTTCGTAATGAAAAACCAGACACTTAGGCTCAAACAATTACTTTACTTTTAGGGCTCACAAGACACATATAGGGCCCAGAAACATCATAGAGGCCTTATAAACATAATTTTGGGCTTAGAAGTATGTGATGATAATATTTTTTATGGTTGGCATAACATTAATGGGTCACATAGGCTAGGTGATGCTTTAATAATGAAAATTAAGGACTTAGATTCTAATAGGTAATAGGTCTCAT
>JZKD02S1932964.1:276165-334696 GCA_000966675.3 Picea glauca
TTAATAATATTATTACATGACCTGTTTAATAATACTATAATATGATTGGTTTATATTATTAGCATAATACTATCATTCTAATGATTTTCTAATACTATTAGTATGTTACTATTGATTGTTTAATAATACTATAATGGGATTTGTTTATATTATTAGCATAATACTATTATTCTAATGACTTTCTAATGCTATTATTTATCCTAGTATGTTATTATTGATTGTTTTATTAATATTAATATTATTATTATTATTATATTATTATTAACCCTTGTTTTATTATATTTATAATGATGGCCTGCTTTTTTTTTTTTTTTACTTTTTTTTTTTTTATTTTTTTTTTTTTTTTTAATTTTATAATTATAATTACATATTTTTATATTATTACTATAATACTACTAGTTAAACAATGTGGAAGACAAGAGGCTTCCTAAAATGGTTTCAAACTCCAGTCATAATCACCTTCAACTCAAGTAGGGATGTCATAAAGATGCCCAATCTTGGCTAAGCCATTGGAGAATCATGGAAGAGACCATTTTGCAAAATAAGGATACTATTAAAAATATTATTAAATCAAAATTTAAGGAGAAATTGTGGTGTGATAAAGAGTTAGACGAAAAAAATAAATTAAAGTATTATAAGGAGGTAATAAACCCTAATATAGAATATCAATATTATCTCTTTGTTTTGACAAGTGTAAAGAAAAAAATAAGCATTCCTAAAATAAGAGCAAATTCTCATGAGCTCTATAGTGAAACCGAACATTGGTCAATTCCTAAAATGCCATGGAACAAAAGAGTGTGTCACCTTTGTGACACTAAGAGGGTTGAAGATGAAAAACACTTTCTCTTAGATTGTCGAGCGTATATCCAGATTATATCTCAATTTCAAAATATTTGTCACACTACTAGACTTCCTAAACTTTTAACTTAACAAAATTATGGTGATCTTGGAAAGTTTCTCTTAATGATTTTCAAGCACATAAACAAAATTCTAAATAATTGCAAGTAATCCATTACCTTCTTAATATTTGATAGACTAATTCAATATCAGTGGACGTTAATCAACATCTTCATCACCATCATCATCATCATTCTAATGGCATTTTGAATAATATTATCTATATTAGTACCAATGATACTATTATATTAATGTCTTTTCAAGTGAATGCTATTATTATTCTATACTATAATAAGACTTGTTTATACTATTATTAATATTACTATACTATTTTCTATCCTTATTTCTCTTATTAATTTATCATGTCTCTTATTTTTTGGTAAGTTGTTTTGGCTTAACCCTTTGAGGGTAAGGGTGGGGGGATATATTAGAGAAAACATATTATGTTTTATATAATATATCCCCTCACCCCTGTTGATGTTATGGTAGTTGTGAGAGGTATTAACCTCCATGTGTAACCTTTGAAAAGACTAGAATATTCCAGGAAGCAAGAGAAACCCTAAAACGTTGGATAATAACTCTAGGATACAAGTCGGCTCAAGAGAATATTTAATATTGAGGTATTAGCCTCTAGAAAGAGAAGTAGGCCCAGTCAAGTGAGACAGAGTAGTATAAATAGAGGGTGCTAGAGCTCATTTGTATTACTCACTCTCACAACTGCATAAGACTAGTGGTGAGCAAGTTTGGAGAGGAACTGTAGCTGCAACTGAAGTTGCTGCAACTGAAGTTGCTGCAACTGAAGTTGCTGCAACTGACATTTCAGTTTTGGCTTGGAATTTCTCTTAGTTATGGTTTGAACTTTCTGGTTGGCATTTGGTTATTATTTCTTTGTGTGTTATAGGATTAATCGGTAAATGGATACATAAACAGATCTCCCTATATCCACCTATATCTAGAACAAAACAGAAAAAAATATGACACTTTCCCTAAGCTCTAACTATTGAGTTTACTAACTAATAAGAGATAGGCAACATACCATTTAAATGTTGCTTCCTCTTTCCATTTTCATCGTATCTCCACTCCGATGATCCTGTGATATTGAATATTCAAGGGAACATAAGCCAACCAAAGTGAAAGCAATCAAATATACTCAACAAGAACTTATGGATGTGATCAAGGAATCATACAATAAAACAAGACAAGTTTTATGGGAAAGAAACATATCACTATATTATACTAAAGTGAAAGTGGAGATTACAACCAAAGCCTTGATGTCATAAGGTCCCCTTTCGATGACCCTTTGCTCCAACACACACACTTGCTCCAACCTTGAATGAAGAAGATCCATAATGACTTGATGAACTAAAATGAGGCTCTCAAGAATGAACCAATGCAAAATTCTCCATACAATTCTTAGCCTATTCAATCTTCATTAGCCTTGCTTAACCTTTTCCATGAGAAATCCCTCTTTATATAGGGGAAAGAGAGATGGTTTGGAGAGATGAGTATGATCCCACCAAATTAGAGAAGCGAGTAAGATCCCACCAAATCAGAGAAGTGAGTAAGATCCAAACCATTCAGACGACACCTCATCTTCTAGAAGAACCCCTTCTAGAACTTTCATGAAACTTGACCTTTTATTAGTATTTTGACATCGTCGCACCCAAGCTATAGTGCATCCTGTGGAGACGTCACAACCCAACTTTAGTGTAGGGGGAAACAATCAGGCATCATCTCACCCTGTGTATATTGCAGCCTATGATGACCTTCCTTAATAGGGTGTTTGAGAAGAGAAATTTAGTCACTTTCCTCATGAAGAAAGGATCTTTTTGGGAACATGGACACATGTTTTCAATGGATCATTGGGGTGACCAAAATAATGTGTAAGAGAATGCCTCGCAAAGTATGATGCTGGAACTCGTGACAACCAAAATAATTTGTAGAATGTGTGTGTCAGAAACAAAGAGTGCACCGATCATGAACCTACAAAGAGTCAAGCATCAACATAATAATATATCGTCATCTGAGGTAGGCATTCCCATACTCTGTTTACAAAATTTCAAGTGAGTCATAGCCACTAAACATACACTGTGGATCCATGCCAATGTGAATCATCATAGCCACCAAGAATATACTGTGGATCTATGCTCTAAAATGACTCAAATCCGGACATATCCACGAGACATACAAAGTGGATCTATGTGTCAATACAAATCATAAATACTCTATTGCAACCTGGACCAAAATGGTTTGATCCAGGGTCTTCAATTCCATCGTCCCTAATTATGAATCTAACAATGCAATTACAAGTGCTGAAGTTGAACATGGTAGAAACCACTTGATTACCAGTCATTAATGAAAACCGTTAACAAGTGTGAGGGAAATCACCATTGATGTCAATGAATCCCAAGGTACTCTAGTACAATCCAATGAATGTGAATAAATGAGTTGAATTTGAACACTCGATGGAATCTTCCAATCAAAGGTCAATGATGTGGACCTACTATTGAAAGTGAAGAAACCTGCCATTGAGGCATGCAGGCTCTAAGGTACTAAAAGATTTCTAAGTCTTGTTCTTGGATAATGAGTTGAAGTCAACAGGAAAAGACTCGTCATAGGAGGGCCTTAATGTATCCCCCATTAATGACACAAAATAAATAACTGGTTTGAAGTAGATCAGAGTATGAAGTGATTCAAAACTGACACAGGGAAGGCCGACATGGTAGAATATTTAGAACTACAGATGGCCGACTCGATAGAAGGCTTATTAAGGTCAGACTTCTCTTGAACATATGAATGACATGACAATGGTCTTAGTAGAATTGAATCAAGGAGGACACAACATATGGACATGTGGATGGTCAAACGAGAGACGAATGGATTTCCCAACCCTAATACAATGATGAAGGGGGGTGTCATGCTCAAGAGAGACTATTACTTCTACTAACACGAATGCAGAGACACATTTCTTTCCCAAATTCCCCCCCACCATTTCTAGTGAGTACCTCTTTATTTTTACACAAGTTTGAGGAGGATAACATATGCTTGTTGATGTAATCTCATCCTTCGGGCGAGTCCCTTGGAGTATGTTTAACGAACCCTAAGAAGGAGTGGTTTGGCCCCATATGGGCCTTTCGATGTTTATTTAATGAGTCCAAAGAGAGAAAACTCATGGGTTTTTCATGTTTAGAGAGTCTAAAAAACACTTAAAGAAAACTCCACCAGTTCCTTTTTTGTAAGTTAATATTACGAGACCAAAAAAGTGATAACCTTCTGCTCATCACATGTTTTCTTCAAATAATTTTACAAGCGTGAAAATAACAAGGTCGCTCGACAATATTTTCATTTTTAAAGACCAAGAAAAGAGATTAAAGGATACTGTATAGGTTTCGATTTTCATGTTACCATAACGAGTTCGAAAAATGATAAAATACTACTCGATTACGTTCTCATGGTTTTAAGAGTGTGAGAAAGAATTAAGACTTGCTTCGAGTTTTTCCTGAAAATCCCTAAAAGGATCTCTACATGCGAAAAATGTATAAAAATGAACCAAAAGACATATATTTGTTCCAATGTTTCACTCATAGGTTCTTTATCTGCAAAATCCAACCACTTGCAAAGTCGTTAGGGCCTTAGGGTTTAGATGAAATAAAATAATATTATAAAATACAAATGAAAAAGTGAATAAATCAATAAAAATGGGTAAAACCTCATTTCATTATTCCATTTGTCATTTCACCCAAACCTTGTTCCAAATCCCCTGCTTTACCTTGATTTTCCACTGCGGATTGTGGAGAGCACGACTGATCATTCGATGAACTGTCTCCAAAGAATAGGTAATCTTCATTTCCTCAAACTTTCCATGGATTAAAATTTGTTTTTCATTGGTTAGAAATAGGATTTTGAGTTAATTTTTTGGGGATACCTATGTGTGGAGGTCATCACAGGTGCCCTATATCGAGACCTGCGATGCTCTGAGGTCATCGCAGGCGCCCTATATTGGGACCTACGATGCTCTGAGTTCGTCGCAGTTGAACCTATGGCTAGTGTGCGACGACTCTACACTATACAAATGCCCTGGCCTGGGACGTGTGCAACCTTAAAAGTTCTAAAGATGAAAACACCAATAAAAATTGTCGAGGGAAGAAGATAATGATGCTAATATCTCTTTAATGTTCCATTGCAGGTTTTCCACAGTAAAATGTTGGAATGGCGAGAGAGAGAAAACGAGGCAAAAGACTACTTTGTCGGGAATGACTCGAGAATGGTAATGGCTATCCGGCAGTGTGGATTGTTAAAATTATTCAAAATCTAGGGTTCGAGGACCCAACTGAGATTACACGAGTACCTAGGTGACATGTGGGATGTGAACGAGCAGGTGTTTCATGTGGGTGCTAAAATTCTTATGATAGATATTGAGGATATCTACTTTTTAACCGGGCTATCCCTCCGTGGGTCCAGAGTCACACTTACAGGCACCATAGGTGGTGGTGCACCTATGAACCATTATACCAGTGAGCATTGTGTGCTAGGTACGTAGAAGAATAGAGGTAAAGTCACTATAAGAGATGTCCAAGACTTTCCCCTATGGACCATCCTCTATACCATCACACACATGGAAAGGAGTGCAACTCTCCATATGGCTCTGCAGAGCTATTTTCAGTATGCGTTTGAGTGTATGGAGCCTCGAGTTTTCAACTAGTGTGAAGGGGTTCTGAAGAGTATGAAAAAACAACTGACCAAATCCAGGAGTGGTGAACTGAAACAATTTGGATACAGTTCAATTTTGGTGTCCTTATTCCTAGAAAGGGTCCCATATTTGTGCTTGCACGTAGAATGGGGTATACCTACCCCACAGGATCCGAGAATAAAGAGGTGGGTTGACCTCATGGCACGGCATGTAGCTGGTCCTATTGTTAGATATAACGATGTATTCTTTGATTGGTTGAGGACTCAGATGCTCATGGTAGACAACTATGCATACGTCGGGCTAGACTTCCCAGGAGACCTAGAGTTGGCTCTTCCTGAGGGTTCCCAATGGGGGGAAATAGGTAAGGACACTTTATTTATATGATCTTTTTGTGATTTTTAATTATAAAAAATGTTTTTTGTTTTGTTTATCCAAGGACTAATCAAATTCTCTTTGATAATGCAGATGTGGGACTGTATCATCCTCCAGGTTCATCCCCTATCCAGAGGCGAGGGGAGAGAGATGTCGTAGCAGGAGTGGGTGCTATCGAATATGAGACTATAGAGAAGAACCTAGAGGGACTCACCATGAACATCCCAAATTCCTCTATTGATGAAATTTCGAGGAACTATCAACGCAACATAGTTGGCATGTATGCATCGATCGGTCGACTGCTCCGTAGAGTAGCACGGGAAGTTGTGTGTTATAGCAAGTAGAATCCTTGATGTTATATTGTATATGAATGCATGTGCTTCACATTTTTTATAATTTGGTCTTTGGAAAAAAAACACTTTTTGTAAAACTTTTATCGTTATATATATATATATATATATATATATATATATGAGGCTTATATTGGCTTACTTGTTGTATATACAAAATGTGATTGGATTTTATAAATTTCTCAAATATCTGTCTAACACATAATTAGCCAATGCGTATGTTAATGTATTTAGACATCTAGGAATGTGTTGATATTCAATGTAATCAAAATGACGTTACAAGAGGCACATTCATAAATATACCCTTAATAAAATAGGACTTCAAATGGAGTAAACATTACTCAACTGTAGGACTACTAACTGTGAATCGAGTCATACAATAATTTGACAAATTCCAATTGAAACATCGTCGGTCAATAATTCTATGACTACATTGTATTCCACAATATTTTTAGTTGCCCGGCCAAGGCAAACACCACGTAGACTAATCAACTCATATCTAGGTGCATAGATTTCCCAAGAAACAGATGCTAAGTTCTGAGTACTACGAATAGCACCATTAGCGAATCCAATGTAGGTTAGTGAAGACACTGACATCTGGAAACCAAGCACAATGCAAGGTAAGTAGCTGAAGGTCGAAACCAAACAACGAAAAAGAACACAAGAGTATGATACACTAAAAGTAGAAGCACTCATGCAAATAATGAATTTAAGCATAGTATTTCTTTAAGTAAATCCCATTTCTTGGTTCACTCAAAGGGATTCCATCATAATCAATCAGCTCATAAGTTCCCTTCTTCAATACTCGTTTGACAATGTAAGGACCTCGCCACATGGTTTTGAACTTACCGACCCCTAGCAAATCACGATCTTGCTCGTAAAGAAGAACTAGATCACCTTCAGAAAAAACACGTGGCTTGACATGTTTGTCATATTGGGATTTAACACGTTTCTTTTGAGTTTCAATAACTAAGGTGGCATCACGATGGGTTTTGTCTAGTTGCATCAGATACAAAAGACATTCCTCTTCAGTAGAGGTGTTGGGGAGAAGTTCAATGACTAGTTTCAAAGACTGTATTTCACATTCAATCGGAAAGATAGCTTCGATACTATAAACTAAATTGAAAGGTGTAAACCCCATGGTATACTTGACGGATGTCCAATAGGCTCATAATGTTGAGAACAACATCATGTGCCAATTTGTACTATGACTTCCTATCATCCGTTGAAGCATAGTAATGAGAACTTTGTTGATCACTTCAACCTGGCCATTGGCCTGTGGATAATAGGGGGTTGAGTTTTTATGATGAAGACCCAACTTTTCAGTAAGTTTGGACATCATAAAATTCAGAAAATGACTACCATGGTTAGTAACAATGGCTCGAGGGACACAAAACCAAGTAATGATATGATTGAATATGAACAATGCTGCAGTTTTCCCGGTGTAAAATGTAGGCATCGCCTCGACCCATTTAATGAAATAATCCACATCTACAATAATGTATCCATGTCCCTCCACTGAGTGAGGGTTACATTTCATGAAGTTAATGCCCCATTTGGTGAATGGACCAATGGAAACTATAGGGTGTAAAGGAGCAGGATGAGATCTTATCTTGTTATTATAAGTTTGGCAAGCATGGCATTTCTGGATGACAGTAATGCAGTGCTTAAACAAAGAAGGCTAGAAATAACCCATTCATGAGATCTTTTGGGCAGTGGCATACCTGACATATGACCGCCACATGCTTCAGAGTGATAGTCATTCAAATCTTTCTTAGCTTCATCGTAGATGAGACATCGTCAGAAGATAGAATCAATACCATGATGGTAGAGGGTATCACCGAGGATGATGTTTTGATGGGCTTGATAGCATATACGAAGATGATTTGTACTAGATAGGTCGGGCTGGAAAGTTTTATTCTGGAGATATATGATGATATCTCCATACCATAGGTCATTAGAACTGATCAGAAAAAGGGATTTGTCATGCAATGAATCCTCTGCCACATTTTCTGTCTCAGTAGAGGGAAGGTCACATATCAGTTCGGAAAAAACCAAGGATTTATTTGACTTAGCGCGTTTAAAATCCAAGTCAAACTCCTGGAGAATCACTATCCATTTGGAGTACTTGCCCCCCAACAATTGTCGAGTAAGGATATGTTGCATGGGGTTGCAATCGGAAATAACAATGGTTCTGCGTAACAAGATATAATGACGAAAACATTGGACAACTTGAAAAGCTGCCAAGTCCAATTTCTCCACATGTAGGTATTTGGTTTCAGTAGTCCTGAGACTCCAACTCAGATAGTATATCACATTTTCGTCATGTGAATCATCCTCTTGGACCAAGACCGTGGAAATGGTAGAGTCTGAAGCAACTAAGTAGAGGAAGCAATCGTGGCTATAATCAGGGGGAAACAATAATGGTGTATGGGTTAAGGAAAGTTTCAAAGCTTCAAAGGATTTGTTCACAGTATCGTCACATACAAAATATTAACCTTTCTTGAGCAGCCAGGTAAATCCTTTCATCAGTTCAACATAATTGGGATGAAACGATGCAAAAAGTTTGCCTTCCCTTGCAAACTTTGGAGCTGGCATATTGTGGAAGGAGGATGTAGGTTAATAATAGCCTCAACCTTCAAGGGGTCTACTCGAATCCCATGGATTGACACGATAAAACAAAGAAGTTGGTCGGATTCCACATAAAAAACAAATTTGTGTGGGTTCAAACGTATACGATAATAATGACAACATAAGAAAATGGCCCTTAATTGTGCCAGGTGGTCTTGCCGATGCATGGAATGCACCGAGAGATTTTCAAGATAGGGTTGGAAAATGTGCTTAATATCATGGAAAGTGTAAGACATAGCACGCTGAAAGGTCACACTAACATTCTTGAGACCAAAGGGTAATTTTCGGTAAGCAAAGGTTCCCCAAGGGAAAATAAAAGTGGTATCTTGTTGATCCATTGGTAAAATATTAATTTGATTATAGCAGAAGAAACCATCAATTAAAGAGAAGATTTCACTCCTGGCACAGTCATCGACGATCTAGTTGACAAAAGGGGTAGGATAATTGTCCTTAGGACAAGCCTTATTTATATTCCTATAATATACACAAACATGGATCATACCTTGTTTCTTATTTACCAGAACAATATTGTAGACCTAATCGGTCAAAGCTACAGGATAGATAAAGCTAGCTTTGAGAGGTTTTTCAACTTCAAGCTTGATAACAGTGAATTTACGTGGACGGATTGGGCGAAGTCTCTGCCGAATGGGGTTAACATCTAGATATGTATTAATTTTGTGCACAACGATATTAGGATCAATACCTGTCATTTCTTCATAACTCCAAGAAAAAACGTCACAGAATTCTTGGAAAATGGATTTATACGTGTGGACCTCATATGTAGAATAGGAGGCCCCAATATGAATGTTCTCCACGACTCCGGGTTTAATCGATATGTCGAGAGGGATGGTAGGTGAAATGTTACTCAAGTTCCCTTCGTACAAGACACCATGTGTTGACTCAGGAACTGAAGAAATAACAACAATGATCGACAGAGTTGAAATTCGTTGATACCTCTCTATGGTATCTTGTTCTAGGAAAATAATGGAGCGATGATGTCCATTGTCCCATGGATTATCTTCCATAGACATAACTGACATGATCATCTCATTAGTAGGAAATATTATGTGGAACAGATTAGGAGATGAATCACAGAGATAAGGAGGAGAGGGGGTTTCCAATTGAATAGCTCTATAAGCAGATTCAACTGGAATTAAAGGCATCTAGTCTTCATAATGAAGGTAGTCACCAGAGTTAGGTACTACCCATGGGTCATATGACTCCAGGGTTTCACAAACAATGGTGGATATCATGTTAATTGAGGAAACAAAAGGAGGGGGGATATTGAGCGGTGGGATTGGAAATGTACCCATCAAAGTTGAATCTTTTAAAAGACCCATGCCGACATTCTCATAACCAAGAGGTGTCTTCGAGATAAAGGGTACGTTTCTAGTATGAGAATCAAAATTAAGGAAGGTCAGTTGGTCAACAGTAACGACCTTTCCTTGGTGCGAGAATCATAACACACAGAAAAGGGTAGACACAACTGCACGCATGGAATCAATCCAACTATGGCCAAGTAAAAGGTTATAATCAAGAGGTGCATCGAAGACCTCAACCTCGACATTGACCGATTTACCTTCCAACGTAATAGACAATGAGAGAAGAACACCGTAAGGTTTAAAACCTGTACCATTGAAAGCCTTAAGTGGATTGTGTTATTTGGTGAGGGTAGGAGATCCAATATCTTTCCAACAAGTGATGAACATAACACAAGTTGAGGCTCCTTCGTCAATAATAATTCTACATATATTCTTTTTTTCAACAAAAACTTGGATCTCAAACGCTAACTGAGGAGGAAGCCTTGGAATGTGATCTTCCAAGTCAAAGATTATTAAATTAGTGTATGTGGGATCAATTCCACCAATAGCCTTTAACAGTGCATTCCGTTGAGCAGGACAACTTTGAAGGAATTCAAGAGCTGACATCACAAAGGGTGCTTGCACAAGGTCTTCTACAATACTGTAGTTTTGGGCAGCACGTGCATGAGGATTGAAGGAAGACTTTCGAACAATGCCCTTGGAAGGAGGGTGAATAACTGTGTCGAGACCCGGTCTTTCGAGATGAAGAGGATCGTTTGGAGTTGAAGTTGGGGGAGGAAGTTGAACCAACGAAGGTGGTATATCATCAACTTTCTCCTTCGACTAAGTAATCTTTGGCTCGAGTTGCGACTACAAATTCGTTCTTTTTAGAGTCACCAGTACACATAAGGACATAGGAGGAGGTAGAAGGAGAAGCTTGGTCATGAATGACCAGTTGGGCTTGCTACTGATAAGGGAAATGATGTGACAAAATGACAGGTGTAGAAGGCTTTCCGGTTCCTTGGAGGAACTTAGTAACCTTACCGTGTCTTGGACAATCTTTCGTGTAATGATCGTCACCACAAATAAGGCAAGGGTAACGAGGTTTACGTTTATCTTTATCATCAACGGTCTACATTTTGTATTTATCAGATTGTGCATTATAATTCTTTTCCTCCTTATTCTTACCCTTTCCTTTCTTTTTATTTTGGTTTTTCTCGGCAGGTGTGGATTGAACATAATTAACTTCAATTGTCTTACTGGTGGAAGGAGTAGGAGTATTTTGTGCATTAGAATTATTAGATTTGGGATTGGTGTGACCGACATGCGTAGACTTAGATTCAACATGAGAATTGACGATCACACCATCAATAGCATGAGAAGCTTCTTGAGGTGTTGGGGTAGGGTTTGTGGAAGGATGAGGAGCGTTAGGGATTAAATCTAATGTGTTTCCATTTGCGAATAAATGAGATCTAGATACTGAGCACGACTAATCGCCTGCTCTTTAGTGACAACACCACCCATGGAAAAATCATGGGCTATACGTCCAATGAGTGATTTGGTAAAACACTCAACCAATAGTTGATCAGGAATAAGAAGTTTGATCAAACGTCTTCTCCTCTTCCACTCATGGATGTGATCGGAAATATGAGTGGACGAGGATTGTTTAAAAGAACTCAAAATTTTGGTTCTTGTCTTGTATCGAATTGGCAACTAGTAATGCGTTAAGAAGGCCATGGATAGGGTGTTAAAGTCATTAAAGAAACCTCTCAGTAACTCGATGTACCATTTTGCTGCTGAACTCGTGAGAGTACGTTGGAAAATTTGTAATCTTATGGAGTCATCCATCAAGGAGTTGGATGAACACCAGAGATGAAAATTCATAACATGATTATTCGGGTCCTCTCCTGCTCGACCGTCAAATTTAGGAATGTCATACGGTAGTTTAGCTGGTATGACAGGCCAATAAAGAGAGTGTAAAATAGGATCATTCAAAATCCTAGATAGATCCGGTAAATCCAAAATGGAAAGGAAGGGAAACTATCGGTTCACTTGAGGAAACTGGTAGTTCTGAGGGGGAAGCCCCATAGGTATACCAATAAGACCATAAGTAGTCCGTATATAATTAGATAGTCCTGCCATATTCAGTTATGGAGGATTTTGAGGCATATAGCCCACAGGGTTGGGTTAATTAGGGATGTTCCCTTGGAAAGGATAATTACATTGAAAGTTTTGACCCCAATTTTAGTATAGGATTAATCGGTAAATGTGGACATAAATAGATGTCCCTAGATCCACCTAGATATAGAACAAAATAGAACATAATATGATGTTTTCCCTAAGCTCTAACTATTGAGTTTACTAGATAACAAGAGATAGGCAACATACTTTTTAAATGTTGCTTCCTCTTGCCATTGTCATCCTGGCTCCACTCCAGTGCTCCTGTGATATCCAATATGCAAGGGAACACAATCCATCCAAAGTGAAATCAATATAATATAATCAATAAGAACTTGTGCATGTGATCAAGGAATCATACAATAAAACAAGACAAGTTTTATGGGAAAGAAACACATCATTGTATTATATTAAAGTGAAAGTGGAGATTAGATCCAAAGCCTTGATGTCATAAGTTCTCCTTTCGATGACCCTTTTCTCCAACACACACACTTGCTCCAAAATTGAATGAAGAAGACCCACAATGACTTGATGAACTGAAATGAGGCTCTCAAGAATGAACCAATGCAAAATTCTCCATAAGATTCTTAGCCTATTCAATCTTCATTAAACTTGCTAAACCTTCTCCATGAGAAATCCCTCTTTATATAGGGGAAAGAGAGATGGTTTGGAGAGATGAGGATGATCTCACCAAATCAGAGAAGCGAGTAAGATCCAAACCATTCGTACGCCACCTCATATTCTAGAAGACCCCCTTCTAGAAATTTAGTGAAACTTGACCTTTTCTTAGTCTTTTGACATCGTCACACCCTATCTATAGTTCATCCTACAGATATGTCACAACCCAGCTTTAGGGTAGGGGAAAACAATCAGGCATCGTCGCACCCTGTGTATATTGCAACCTGCGACGACCTTCCTTAATAGGGTGTTTGAGAAGAGAAATTTAGTCACTTTCCTCATGAAGAAAGGCTCTTTTTTGGGAACATGGAAACATGTTTTCAATGGATCACTGGGTGACCAAAACAATATGTAATAGAATGCCCCCCAAAGTATGAGGTTTAAAATCATGACAACCAAAATACTTTATAGAATGTGTGTGTCAGAAACAAAGAGCGGACCGATCGGGAACCTGGAAACAGTCAAGCATCAATATAATAATATATCGTCATCTAAGGTAGGCATTCCCATACTGAGTTTAAAAAATGTAAAGTGAGTCATGGCCACTAAACATACACTATGGATCCATGCCAATGTGAATCATCATAGACACTAGGAATACACTGTGGATCTATGCTCTAAAATGACTCAAATTCGAACATAGCCACGAGACATACAATATGGATCTATGTGTCAATAAAAATAATAAATACTCCATCGCAACCTAGACCAGAATGGTGTGATCCGGGGTATTCAATTCCATCATTCCTATGTACGAATCTAACTATGCGATTACATGTGTTGAATTTGAACATGGTAGAAACCACTTGATTACCGGTCATTAATGATAATCATTAACAAGTGTGATGGAAATCACCATTGATATCAATGACTCCCAAGGTACTCTAGTACAATCCAATGAATGTGAATAAATGAGTTGAAGTCAAACACTCGATGGAATCTTCCAATCAGGGGTCAATGATGTGGACCCACTGTTGAAAGCAAAGAAACTTTCCATTGAGGCATGCAGGCTCTAAGGTACTAAAATATTTCTAAGTCTTGTTCCCAGATAATGAGTTGAAGTTGACAGGAAAAGACTCGTCACATGAGGGCCTTAATGTATTTCCCATCAATGACACGAAATAAGTAATAGATTTGAAGTAGATCAAAGTCTGAAATGATTCAATACTGACACAGGAAATGCCGACATGGTAGAATATTTAGAGTTGCATATGGTCGAATTGATAGAAGGCTTATTAAGGTCACACTTATCTTGAACATGTGAATGAAACGACAATGGTATTGGTAGCATTGACTCAAGGAGGACCCAACATACAGACATGCGGATTGTCAAATGAGAGACCAATGGATTTCCCAACCCAGATACAATGATAAAGGGGGGTGTCATGTTCAAGAGAGACTATTACTGCTACTAACATGGATACATAAACACATTTCTTTCCCAAATTCCCCCCCACCATTTATGGCAAGTACCTCTTTATTTTTACGTAAGATTGAGGAGGATAACATATGCTTTTTGATGTAAGCTCATCCTTAGGACGAGTCCCTTGGAGTATGTTTAACGAACTCTAAGAAGGAGTGGTTCGGCCCCATATGGGCCTTTCGATGTTTGTTTAACAAGTACAAAGAGATAAAACTCATGGGTTTTTCATGTTTAGAGAGTCTAAAAAACACTTAAAGAAAACTCCACCAGTTCCTTTTTTGTAAGTTAATTTGACGATACTGAAAAAGTGATAACCTGCCACTCATCAGATGTTTTCTTCAAATAATTTTACAAGCATGAAAAAAACAAGGTCAGTCGGCAATCTATTCATTTTTAAAGAGCGAGAAAATAGCTTAAAGGATACTCTATAGGTTTCGATTTTCATGTTACCATAACGAGTTCAAAAAATGATAAAATACTACTCGATTACATTCTCAGGGTTTTACGAGTGTGAGAAAGAATTAAGACTTGCTCGAAGTTTTTCCTGAAAAACCCTAAAAGGATATGTACATGCGACAAATGTATAAAAACGAACCAAGAGACGTATCTTTTTTCCAATGTTTCACTCCTAGGCTCTTTATTTGTAAAATCCAAACACTTGCAAAGTTATTAGGGCTTTAGGGTTTAGATGAAATAAAATAATATTATAAAATACAAATGAAAAAGTGAATAAGTCAATAAAAATGGGTAAAACCTCATTTCACTATTCCATTTGTCATTTCACCTAAACCTTGTACAAAACCCTCCCTTTTACCTTGATTTTCCACTATGGATTGCGGAGAGCACGACTGATCATTTGATGCATCGTCTCCATAGAACATGTAATCTTCATTTCCTCAAACTTTCCATGGATTAAAATTTGTTTTTCATTGGTTAGAAAAAGGATTTTGATTTAATTTTTTGGGGATACCTATGTGCGGAGGTCATTGCAGGTGCCCTATATCAGGACCTGGGACGCTTTGAGGTCGTCACAGTTGACACTAAGGCTCGGGTGCGACGAATCCACACTGTATAAATTCCCTGGCCTGCGACGTGCACAACCTTAAAAGTTCTAAAGAGGAAAACGCCAATAAAAATTTTCCATGGAAGAAGATAATGATGCTAATCTCCCATTACTGTTCCATTGCAAGTTTAAGATGGTAAAAATGTTGGAATGGTGAGAGAGAGAGCACGATGGATAAGACTACTTTTCTGAGAATGACCCGGGAACGATAATGGCTCTCTGGTAGTGTGGATTGTTAAAAATATTTAAAATCCAGGGTATGAGGGCCCAACCGAGATTACTCGAGTATCTAGTTTACATGTGGGATGTGAATGAGAAGACATTTCATGTGGGTTCTCACATTCTTACGATAGATATTGAAGATATATAATTTTTAAACAGGCTATCCCATCGTGGGTCCCGAGTCACACTTACAGGAAGTAGAGGTGGTAGTGCACCTATGAACTATTATATGAGTGATAATTGTGTGCCAGGTACCCAAAAGCATAGAGGTAAGGTCCCTATAATAGACATCTGAGACTTTCCCCTATAGACCATCCTCTATAACATCATACGCATGGTAGGGAGTGCAGCTCCCCATATGGCTCTTCAGATCTATTTTCAGTATGCATTGGAGTGTATGGAGACTTGAGTTTTCAACTGGTGTGAAGGGGTTCTGAAGAGTATGAAAAAACAACTGACCAAATGTAGGAGTGGTGAACTGAAACAGTTTGGATATGGTTCTATTTTGGTGTCCTTCTTCCTAGAGAGGGTCCCATCTTTGCGCTTGTAGGTGGAATGGGGTATACCTGCCCCATAGGATCCGAGAATGAAGAGGTGAGTTGACCTCATGGCACAACATGTATCCGGTCCTATTGTTAGATATAATAATGTATTCTTTGACTTTTTGAGGAATCAAATGCTCATGGTTGATGACTATGTATATGCCAGGCTAGACTTCTGAGGAGACTCGGACTTGGCTCTTCCTGAGGGTTCCCAATTGGGGGACATAGGTAAGAAGGACACTTTGTTTATATGATGTTTTTGTGATTTTTAATGATATATATGTTTTTTATGTTGTTTATCTGAGGACTAATCAAATTCTCTTTGATAATGTATATGTGGGACCATCTCTTCCTCTAGGTTCATCCCCTATTCAAAGGTGAGGGGAGAGAGATGTCATAGCAGAAGTGGCTATTGCCAACTACAGGACTATAGAGTAGGACCTAAAGGGACTCATCATGAACATCCAAGATGCCTCTATTGATGACATTTTGAGGAACTATCAGCGCCACACTTTGGGCGTGTTTGCATTGATCAGTCGACTACTTCATAGAGTAGCACGGGAAGTCACGTGTTATAGCGAGCAACATCCTTGATGCTATATTGTATATGAAGCCATGTGCTTCACATTTTTGATATTTTGGTTTTTGGACAAATCCATTTTTTGTAAAACTTTTATCGTTATATATATATATGAGGCTTCTACCGACTTACTTGTTGTATATACAAAGTGTGATTAGATTTTATAAATTTCTCAAATGTCTGTCTAACACATAATTAGCCAATGCATCTGTTAATGTATTTAAACATCTAGGAATGTGTTGATATTAAATGTAATCAAAATGATGTTCGAAGAGGCGAATTTGTAAATATACCCTTAATAACATAAGACTTTGAATGGAGTAAACATTACTCAACTATAGGCCTACTAACTTCAAATCGAGTTGTACAATAAGATGACGGATTCCAAATGAAACAACATCGATCAATAATTCAACGACTGCACTATATTCTGCAATATTGTTAATTGCACGACCAAGGAAAACACCGCGTAGACTAATCAACTCATCTGTAGGTGCATAGATTGCCCAAGCAGTAGATGCTAAGTTCTGAGTACTGTGACTAGCGCCATTAGCGAAGCCAATGTAGGGTAGCGAAGACAACAACATCTGGAAACCAAGCACAACACAAGGTAAGAAACCAAAGGTCGAAACCAAACAACGAAAAAGCACACAAGAGTATGATACACTAAAAGTACAAGCAATCATGCAAAAAATGACTTTAAGCATAGTACTTATTTAAGTAAAGCCCATTTCCGGGTTCACTCAAAGGGATTCCATCATAATCAACTAGCTCATAAGTGCCCTTCTATAATACTCGTTTGACAATGTAAGGACCTCACCATATGGCTTTGAACTTACCAGCCCCTAGAAAATCATGATCTTTCTTGTAAAGAAGAACTAGATGACCTTCAGAAAAAACATGTGGCTTGACATGTTTTTCATATTTGGATTTAACACGTTTATTATGAGTTTCAATAACTAAGGTGGCATCGCTATGGGTTTCATCTAGTTGCATCAGATACAAAAGACATTCCTCTTTAGCAGAGGTGTTGGGGAGAAATTCAACGACTAGTTTCAAAGATGATATTTCACATTCAATTGGCAAGATAGTTTCAACACCATAAACTAACTGGAAAGGTGTAAACCCCATGGGAGACTTGATGGATTTTCAATAGGCCCATAATGTTGAGAACAACATCATGTGCTAATTTGTCGTATGAATTCCTATCATCTGTCGAAGCATAGTAATGAGAACTTTGTTGATCGCTTCAACCTAGCCATTGACCTGTGGATAATAAGGGGTTGCGTTTTCATGATGAAGACCCAACTTCTCAGTAAGTTCAGACATCATAAAATTCTGAAAATGACTACCGTGGTTAGTAACAATGGCTTGAGGGACACCAAACCGAGTAATGATATGATTGAATATGAACAATGCTGCATTTTTCCCAGTGTTATCAAATATAGGCATCACCTCAGACCATTTAGGGAAATAATCCACAGATACAATAATGTATCCATGCCCCCCAGTTGAGTGAGGGTTACATGTCATGAAGTCAATGCCCCATTTGGAGAATGGACCAACAGAAACTACAAGGTGTAAATGAGCAGGATGAGATCTTATCTTTTTATTTTAATTTTGGCAAGCATGACATTTCTGGATGACAGTAATGCAGTCCTTAAACAAAGAAGGCCAAAATTAACCAGCTCGTAAGATATTTTGGGCAGTGGCATACCCAGACATATGAATACCACATGCTCTAGAGTGTCAGTCATTCAAATATTTCTCAGCTTCATCGTAGGTGAGACATCGTCGGAAGACAGAATCAATACCATGGCAGTAGAGGGTATCACCAAGGATCATCTATTGACGGGCTTGATAGCATATACGACAACGATCTATACTAGATATATCAGGACAGAAAGTTTGAGTCTGGAGATATATGATGATTTCTCCATACCATAGGTCATCAGAACTGATAAGAAAAAGGGATTCGCCAGGCAAGGAATCCTCTGCCACATTTTCTGTCTCAGTAGAGGGAAGGTCACATATCAGTTCGGAAAAAACCAAGGATTTATTTGACTTAGGGTGTTCAAAATCCAAGTCAAACTCCAGGAGAATCACTATCCATTTGGAGTACTTGCCCCCCAAAAATTGTCGAGTAAGAATATGTTTCTTGGGATTGCAATTGGAAATAACGGTGGTTCTGCGTAACAAGATATAATGAAGAAAATGTTCGAAAACTTGAACAACTTCCAAGGCCAGTTTCTCCAGATGTAGGTATTTGGTTTCAATAGTTGTGAGACTCTGACTCAGATAGTATATCACATGTTCGTCATGTGAATCATCCTCTTGGACTAAGACCATGGCAATGGTAGAGTCCGAAGAAGCTAAGTAGAGGAAGTAATCGCGACTATAGTCAGGGGAAAAAAATAATGGTGTATGGTTAAGGCAAGTTTCAAAGCTTCAAAGTATTTTTTCGCAGTATCGTCCCATACAAACTTGTAACCTTTCTTGAGCATCCAGGTAAATCCTTTCATCAGTTCATTATAATTGGCGATGAAACGACGCAAAAAGTTTGTCTTCCCTTGCAAACTTTGGAGCTGGCGTAGTGTGGAAGGAGGAGGTAGGTTAAGAATAGCCTCAACCTTCAAGGGGTCTACTCGAATCCCATGGATCGACATGATAAAACCGAGAATTTATCTAGAATCCACACAAAAAAAACGTTTGTGTGGGTCCAAACGTATACGATAATAACGACAGCGTACAAAAATGACCCTTAATTGTGTTGGGTGGTCTTGGCGATGCATTGAATGCACCGGGAGATCGTCAAGATAGGGTTGCAAAATGTGCTTAATATCATGGAAAGAATAAGACATAGCACGCTGAAAGGTCGCACCAACATTCTTGAGATCAAAGGGTAATTTTCGGTAAGCAAAGGTTCCCCAAGGGAAAATAAAAGCGGTCTTGTGTTGATCTGTTGGTAAAATATTAATTTGATTATAGCCAGAGAAACCATCCATTAAAGAGAATATTTCACTCTCGACACAATCATCGACGATCTGGTTGACAAAAGGGGTAGGATAATTGTCCTTAGGACACGCCTTATTTATATCCCTATAATCTATGCAAATGCGGATCATACCTTGTTTCTTATTTATTGAAACAAGATTGGAGACCCAATTGGTCAAAGCTACAAGATATATAAAGATAGCTTTACGAAGTTTTTCAACTTCAGTATTGATAGCAGTGACTTTACGTGGATGGAATGAGCGAAGTCTCTATCGAACAGGGTTAGCGTTCGAATATTTCTTAATTTCATGCACAACGATATCATGATCAATACCTGGAATTTCTTCATAACTCAAGGTGAAAACATCACAAAATTCTTGGAAAGGGGATTTATACATGTGGACCTCATCTATAGAACAAGAGGCCCCAATATGAACATTCTCCACAACTCTGGGTTTACTCGATATGTCGAGAGAGACAGTAGGTGAAATTTTACTCAAGTTCCCTTCGTACAAGACATCATGTGTTGACTCAGGAACTGAAGAAATAACAACAATGGTCGAAAGAGTCAAAATCCATTGATATCTCTCTATGGTATCACGTTCTAGGAAAATAATGGAGCGATGATGTCCATTATCCCATGAAGTATCTTCGCAATACATGACTGGCATGATCACCTCATCATTAGGAAAGATTACGTGGAACGAAGCAGGAGATGAATCACATAGAGAAGGAGGAGAGGGGGTTGTTGATTGAATATCTTGATAAGCGGATTTAGCTAGAATTAAAGGCATCTTGTTGCCGTAACGAAGGTAGTCGCCAGAGTTAGGTACTACCCATGGGTCATATGACTACGGGGTTTCATGAACAATGGTGGATATCATGTTAATTGAGGCAAAAGAAGGAGGGGGGATATCGGGTGGTGGGATTGGAAATGTACCCATCAAAGTTGAATCTTTCAAAAGACCCATGCCGACATTCTCGTAACCAAGAGGTGTCTTCGAGAAAAAGGGTACGTTTCTAGTATAAGAATCGAAATTAAAGAAGGCCAATTGGTCAACAATAACGACCTTTCCTTGGTGCGAGAATCATAACACATGGAAAAGGGTAGACACAACTGCACGCATGGAATCAATCCAGCTACAACTAAGTAAAAGGTTATAATCAAGTGGTGCATCAAAGACCTCAACCTCGACATTGACCGATTTACCTTAAAACGTAATAAACAACAAGGGAAGAACATCGTAAGGTTTAAAACCCATATGGTTGAAAGCCTTAAGTGGATTGTGTAATTCAGTGAGGATAGGAGAGCCAATATCTTTCCAACAAGTGATGGACATAACGCAAGTCAAGGCTCCTTCATTAATAATGATTCTACAGATATTCTTGTTTTCAACAACAACTTGGATCTCAAACGCTAATTGAGGAGGAAGCAATTGAATGTGATCTTCCAAGTCAAAGATTATTAAATTAGTGTCTGTGGGGTCAATTCCACCAATATCCTTTAACAATGCTTTCTGTTGAGTGGGACAACTTTGAAGGACTTTGAGAGATGACATCGCAGAAGGTGATTGCGCAAGGTCTTCTATAATACTTACGTTTTGGGCAGCACGTGGGTGAGGATTGAAGGCAGACTTTCAAACATTTCCCTTGGGAGGAGGGCGAAGAACTGTGTCGAGACCCGGATTTTCAAGATGAAGAGGATAGTTTGAAGGTGAATCTGGGGGATAAAGTTGAACCAACATAGGTGGTATATCATCAACTTTCTCCTTTGACGGAGAGTAATCTTTGGCTCGATTTGTGACTGCAAATTCGTTATTTTTAGTCTCACCAGTACACATAAGTACATAGGAGGAGATAGAAGGAGAATCTTGGTCATGAATGACCAGTTGGGCTTGTTGCTGAGAAGGGAAAGGATGTGACAAAATGACAGGTGTATAATGCTTTCTGGTTCCTTGGAGGAACTTAGTAACCTCAAAGCATCTTAGACAATCTTTCGTGTAATGATCATCACCACAAATAAGGCAAGGGTAACGAGGTTTACATTTATCTTTCTCATCAACGGTCTATGTTTTGGGTTTATCAGATTGTGGATTATTATTCTTGTCCTCCTTATTCTTACCCTTTCCTTTCTTTTTGTTTTGGTTTTTCCCGGCAGGTGTGGATTGAACAAAATTAACTTCAACAGTATTACCGGTGGAAGGAGTAGGAGTATTTTGTGCATTAGAATTATTAGATTTGGGATTGGTGTGACCGGTGTGCGTACATTGAGATTCAACATGAAAAGTGCCAATCACACCATTAACAACATGAGAAGCTGCTGGAGGTGTTGGGGTAGGGTTTTTGGAAGGATGAGGAGTGTGAGGGATTAAATCGTAAAGTGTTCTCATTTGCGAATAAACGAGATCTAGATACTAAGCATGACTAATCGCCTCCTCTTCAGTGACAACACCGCCCATGGAAACATCACGGGCTATAGGTCCAATGAGTGATTTGGTAAACCACTCAACCAATAGTTGATCAGGAAGGGGAACTTTGATCAAGCATCTTCTCCTTCTCCACTCATGGATGTTATTAGAAATATGAGTGGACGAGGATTGTTTAAAAGAACTCAAAATTTCAGTTCCTGTCTCGTATCGAATTGGAAATTGGTAATGCATCAAAAAGGACATGGCTAGGGTTTTAAAGTCATTAAAGAAACCTATCAGTAACTCGATGTACCATTTTTCTACCGAACCCATGAGACTACATTGGAAAATTTGTAATCTTATGGAGTCATCCATCAAGGAGTTGGATGAACACCACAGATGAAAATTCATAACATGATTATTCGGGTCCTCTCCTTTTCGACCGTGAAATTTAGGAATGTCGTACGGTAGATTGGCCGGTATGACAGGACAATAAGGAGAGTGTAAAATAGGATCATTCAAAATCCTATACAGATCTGGTAAATCCAAAGTGTCAAGGAAGGGAAACTGTCGGTTCACTTGAGGAAACTAGTAGTTCTGAGGGGGAAGCCCTATAGGTATACCAGTAGGACCATAAGCAGTCTGCAGCTAATTATTTAGTCCTGACAGATTTAGTTGTGGA
Source organism: Picea glauca (assembly GCA_000966675.3). Taxonomy (NCBI): domain Eukaryota; kingdom Viridiplantae; phylum Streptophyta; class Pinopsida; order Pinales; family Pinaceae; genus Picea; species Picea glauca. The sequence goes on from JZKD02S1932964.1 coordinate 299,177, forward strand.
GGACTTTGAGGCATATATCCCACAGGTTTGGGTTAAATAGGGATGTTCCCTTGGAAAGGAACATTAGATTGAAATTTTTGACCCCAATTTTGTTATAGGATTAATCGATAAATGTGAACATAAAAAGATCTCCCTAGATCCACCTAGATCTAGAACAAAATAGAACAGAATATGATGCTTTCTCTAATCTCTAACTATTGAGTTTACTAGCTAACAAGAGATAGGAAACATACCGTTTAAATGTCGCTTCCTCTTTCCATTGTCATCCTAGCTCCACTCTGGTGCTCCTGTGATATTGAATCTACAAGGGAACACAAGCCAACCAAAGTGAAATCAATCTAATATACTCAACAAGAAATTATGCATGTGATCAAGGAATCATACAATAAAACAAGACAAGTTTTATGGGAAAGAAACATATCACTGTATTATATTAAAGTGAAAGTGGAGATTACAACCAAAGCTTTGATGTCATAAGGTCCCCTTTTGATGACCCTTTTCTCCAACACACTCACTTGCTCCAACCTTGAATGAAGAATATCCACAATGACTTGACGCACTGAAATGAGGCTCTCAAGAATGAAGCAATGTAGAATTATCCATACAATTCTTAGCCTATTCAATCTTCATTAACCTTGCTTAACCTTTTCCATGAGAAATCCCTCTTTATATAGGGGAAAGAGATATGGTTTGGAGAGATGAGGATGATCCCACCAAATAAGAGAAGCAAGTAAGATCCAAACCATTTGGACACCACCTCATCTTGTAGAAGGTCCCCTTCTAGAACTTTCATGAAACTTGACCTTTTATTAGTCTTTTGACATCGTCGCACCCTAGATATAGTGCAGCCTACAGAGACGTCACAACCCAGCTTTAGGGCAGGGGCGACGATAAGGCATTGTCACACCCTTTGTATATTGAAGCCTGCGACGACCTTCCTTAATAGGGTGTTTGAGAAGAGAAAGTCAGTCACTTTCCTCATGAAGAAAGGCTCTTTTTGGGAACATGGACACATGCTGTCAATGGATCACTAGGGTGACCAAAATAATGTGTAACAGAATTCACCCCAAAGTATGAGGTTGGAACTCGTGATAGCCTAAATACTTTGTAGAATGTGTGTGTCATAAACAAAGAGTGCATTGATCGAGAACTTACAAATAGTCAATTATCAACGTAATAATATACTGTCATCTAAGGTAATCATTCCCATACTTAGTTTAGAAAATGTCAAGTAATTCATGGCCACTAAACATACACTATGGGTCCATGCCAATGTGAATCGTCATAGCCACAAGGAATACATTGTGGATATATTCTCTAAAATGACTAAAATCCAGACATATCCATGAGACATACAAAGTGGATCCATGTGTCAATACAAATCATAAATACTCCGTCTCAACCTCGACCAGAATGGTGTGATCCAGGGCCTTCAATTCCATCATCCCTAAGTACAAATCTAATCATGCGATTACAGGTGCTGAAGTTGAACATGGTAGAAACCACTTGATTACCGGTCATTAATGAAAACCATTAACAAGTGCGAGGGAAATCACCATTGATGTCAATGAATCTCAAGGTAATCTAGTACAATCCAATGAATGTGAATAAATGAGTTGAAGTCAAACACTCATTGGAATCTTCCAATCAGGGGTCAATGATGTGGAACCATTATTGAAAGTGAAGAAACCTGCCATGGAGGAATGCAGGCTCTAAGGTACTAAAAGATTTCTAAGTCTTGTTCCCCGATAATGAGTTGAAGTTGGCAGGAAAAGAATTGTCATAGGATGTCCTTAATGTATCCCCCATCAATGACATGAAATAAGTAACAGATTTGGAGTAGATCAGAGTATGAAGTGATTTGAAACTGACACAGGGAAGGTCGACATGGTAGATTATTTAGAACTGCAGATGGACGACTCGAAAGAAGGCTTATTAAGGTCAGACTTCTATTGAACATATGAATGACATGACAATGGTCTTGGTAGCATTGACTCAAGGAGGACCCAACATACAGACATGCAGATGGTCAAACGAGAGATGAATGGATTTCCCAACCCGGATACAGTGATGAAAGGGGGTGTCATGTTCAAGAGTGACTATTACTGCTACTAACACGGATACAAAGGCACATTTATTTCCCAAATTCCCCCCCACCATTTCTGGCGGGTACCTCTTTATTTTCACGCAAGATTGAGGAGGATAGCATATTCTTGTTGATGTAAGCTCATCCTTTAGACGAGTCCCTTGGAGTATGTTTAATGAACCCTAAGAAGGAGTGGTTCAACCCCATATGGGCCTTTCGATGTTTGTTTAATGAGTCCAAAGAGAGAAACTTAGGGGTTTTTCATGTTTAGAGAGTCTGAAAAACACTTAAAGAAAAATCCACCAGTTCCTTTTTCATAAGTTAGTCTGACGAGACCAAAAAAGTGATAACTTGTCGCTCATCAGATGTTTTATTCAAATACTTTTACGAGCGTGAAAACAACAAGGTCACTCGACAATATTTTCATTTTTAAAGAGAGCGAAAAGAGCTTAAAGGATACTCTATAGGTTTCAATTTTCGTGTTACCATAACGAGTTCAAAAAACGATAAAAGACTACTCGATTATGTTCTCAGGGTTTTACGAGCGTGAGAAAGGATTAAGACTTGCTCGAAGTTTTTCCTGAAAAACCCTAAAAGGATATATACATGAAAAAAATGTATAAAAACGAACCAAAAGACATATCTTTGTTCCAATGTTTCACTCCTAGCCTCTTTATCTGCAAAATCCAACCACTTTCAAATTCGTTAGGGATTTAGGGTTTAGATGAAATAAAATAATATTATAAAATACAAATGAAAAAGTGAATAAATCAATAAAAATGGGTAAAACCTCATTTCACTATTCCATTTGTCATTTCACCTAAACCTTGTTCGAAAACCCCCCTTTTATCTCGATTTTCCACTGCGGATTGCGGAGAGCACAGATGATCATTTGACAAACCGTCTCCATAGAACAGGTAATCTTCATTTCCTCAAACTTTCCATGGATTAAAAGTTGTTTTTCATTGGTTAGAAATAGGATTTTGAGTTAATTTCTTTGGAGATACCTATGTGCGGAGGTCATCGTAGGCGCCCTATATCGGGACCTGCGACGCTCTGAGGTCATCATATTTGACCCTAAGGCTCAGGTGCGATGACTCTGCACTATACAAATGCTCTGGCCAACAACATTCACAACCTTAAAAGTTCTAAATATGAAAACGCCAATAAAAATTGTTTAGGGAAGAAGATAATGATGCTAATCTCTCTTTGATGTTCCATTGCAAGTTTTCCACTATAAAAATGTTGGAATGGTTAGAGAGAGAGCACGAGGCGGAATACTACTTTTCCGGGAATGACCCAGGAATGGTAATGTCTCTCTGACAGTGTGGATTGTTAAAATTCTTCAAAATCCAAGGTATGAGGGCCGAACTGAGATTACTCGAGTACCTATTTCACATGTGGGATGTGAACGAGCAGATGTTTCATGTGGGTGCTCACATTCTTATGATAGATATCAAGGATATCTAATTTTTAATTGAGCTATCCCGTCATGGGTCCCGATTCACACTTACAGGTAGCAGAGGTGCTGGTGCACCGATGAACCATTATATTAGTGAGCATTGTGTGCCAGGTACCCAGAAGAATAGCGATAAAGTCACTATAAGAGACGTCTGCGACTTTCCCCTACATACCATCCTCTCTACCATCACATGCATAGAAGGGAGTGTAGATCCCCATATGGCTCTTTAGAGCTATTTTTAGTATACGATGGAGTGTATGAAGCCCCGAGTTTTCAAATGGTGTGAAGGGGTTCTAAAGAGTATGAAAAAACAACTGACCAAATGTAGGAGTGGTGAACTGAAACATTTTGGATATAGTTCTATTTTGGTGTCCTTCTTCCTAGAGAGGGTCCCATATTTGCGCCTGCAGGTGGAATGGGGTATACCTGCCCCACAGGATCCGAGAATGAAGAGGTGGGTCAACCTCATGGAACGACATGTAGCCGCTCCTATCGTTAGATATAACAATGTATTCTTTGACTGGTTGAGGACTCAAATGCTAATGTTCGATGACTATGCATACGTCGGGCTAGACTTCCGAGGAGACCTAGACTTGGCTCTTCCCAAGGGTTCCCAATGGGGGGACATAGGTAAGAAGGACACTTTGTTTATATGATGTTTTTGTGTTTTTTAATGATATAGCATGTTTTTATGTTGTTGATCCGAGGACTAATTAAATTCTCTTTGATAATGTAGATGTGGGACCATATCATCCTCTAGGTTCATCCCCTATATAGAGGTGAGGGGAGAGAGATGTCGTAGCAAGAGTGGTTTCTGCTGACTACGAGACTATAGAGAAGAACCTAGAGGGACTCACCATGAACATCCCAGATGCCTCTATTGATGACATTTTGAGGAACTATCAACGCCACATATTGGGCGTGTCTGCATCGATTGGTTGACTGCTCTGTAGATTAGCACGTGCAGTTGCGTGTTATAGCGAGAAACATCCTTGATTCTATATTGTATATGAAGCCATGTGCTTCACATTTTTGATATTTTGGTCTTCAGACAAAAACACTTTTTGTAAAATGTTTATCGTTATATATATATGAAGCTTCTACTGGCTTACTTGCTGTATATACAAAGTGTGATTGGATTTTATAAATGTCTCAAATGTTTGTCTAACACATAATTAGCCAATGCGTCTGTTAATGTATTTAGACATCTAGGAATGTGTTGATATTCAATGTAATCAACTGTAGGACTACTAACTATGAATCGAGTCGTACAATAAGATGATGGATTCCAAGTGAAACAACGTCAATCAATAATTTGATGACTGCACTATATTCCGCAATATTATTAGTTGCACGACCAAGGCAAACATCGTGTAGACTAATCAACTCATCTATAGGTGCATAGATTTCCCAAGCAATAGATGCTAAGTTCCGAGTACTGCAACTAGCGCCATCAGTGAAGCTAATGTAGGGTAGCGAAGACACTGACATCTGGAAACCAAGCACAACACAAGGTAAGTGGCTGAAGGTCGAAACCAAACAATGAAAAATCACACAAGAGTATGATACACTAAAAGTACAAGCACTCATGCAAAAAAATGACTTTAAGCATAATACTTCTTTAAGTAAAGACCATTTCTGGGTTCACTCAAAGGGATTCCATCATAATCAACCAGCTCATAAGCGCCCTTCTCCAATACTCATTTGAAAATGTAAGTACCTCGCCACATGGCTTCTAACATACTGGCCCCTAACGAATCATGATCTTGCTCGTAAAGAAGAACTAGATCACCTTCAGAAAAAACACGTGGCTTGACTTGTTTGTCATATTGGGATTTAACACGTTTCTTCTGTGTTTCAATAACTAAGGTGGCATTGTGATGGGTTTTGTCTAGTTACATTAGATACAAAAGACGCCCCTCTTCAGAAAAGGTGTTGGGGGGAAGTTCAATGACTAGTTTCAAAGACGGTATTTCACGTTCAATCAACAAGATAACTTTTATACCATAAACTAACTAGAAAGGTGTAAACCCCGTGGAAGACTTGAAGGATGTATGATAGGCCCATAATGCTGAGAATAACATCGTGTGCCAATTTGTCTTATGAATTGCTATCATTCGTCAAAGCATAGTAATGCGATCTTTTTTGATCGCTTCAACCTGGCCATTGGCCTATGGATAATAGGATTTTGAGTTTTCATGACGAAGACCCAACTTCTCAGTAAGTTCAGACATCATAAAATTCTGAAAATGACTACCATGGTCAGTAACAATGGCTTGAGGGACACCAAACTGAGTAATGATATGATTGAATATGAACAATGTTGCAGTTTTCCCGGTGTTATCAAATGTAGGCATCGCCTCGAACCATTTAGTGAAATAATCCACATCTACAATAATGTATCGATGCCCCCCGACCAAGTGAGGGTTGCATGTCATGAAGTCAATGCCCCATTTGGTGAATGGACCAATTGAAACTACATGGTGTAAAGGAGCAGGATGAGATCTTATCTTGTTATTATAAGTTTGGCAAGCATGGCATTTATGGATGACAATAATGCAATCCTTAAACAAATAAGGCTAGAAATAACCCGCTCGTAAGATCTTTTGGGTAGTGGCATACCTAGACATATGACTGCCACATGCTCTGGAGTGACAGTCATTTAAATCTTTCTGAGATTCATCGTAGGTGATACATTTTCGGAATATAGATTCAATCCCACGACGGTAGAGGGTTTCACTGAGGATGATGTATTGACGGGTTTGATAGCATATACGACGACGATCTGTACTAGATAGGTCGGGCTGAAAAGTTGAGTCTGGAGATATATAATGATATCTTTGTACCATAGGTCATCAGAACTGATCAAAAAAAGGGATTTGTTGGGCAAGGAATCCTCTGCCACATTTTATGTCTCAGCAGAGGGAAGGTCACATATCAGTTTGGAAAAAACCAAGGATTTATGTTACTTATCACGTTCAAACTCCAAGTCAAATTCCTGGAGAATCACTATCCATTTGGAGTAATTCCCCCCCAACAATTGTCGAGTAAGGATACGTTGCATGGGGTTGCAATCAGAAATAAAGGTGGTTCTGCGTAACAAGATATAATGATGAAAACGTTGGACACCTTGAACAACTGCCAAGGCCAGTTTCTCCACATGTAGGTATTTGGTTTCGGTAGTTGTGAGACTTCGAATTAGATAGTATATCACATGTTCTCCATGTGGATCATCCTCTTGGACTAAGACCATGGAAATGGTAGAGTATGAAGAAACTAAGTAGAGAAACTAATCGTGGTTATAGTCAGGGGGAAACAATAATGGTGTATGGGTTACGACAAGTTTCAAAGATTCAAAGGATTTGTTCGCAGCATCGTCACATACAAACTCATAACCTTTCCTGAGCAACCAGGTAAATCCTTTTGTTAGTTCAGCGTAATTGGGGATGAAACGACGCAAAACTTTTGCCTTCCCTTGCTAACTTTGGAGCTGTCATAGTGTGGAAGGAGGAGGTAGGTTAAGAATAGCCTCAACCTTCATGGGGTCTACTCGAATCCCATGGATCAACAAAATAAAACTAAGAAGTTGGTCAAACTCCACACAAAAAACACATTTGTGTGGGTTCAAAGGTATACTATAATAACGACAGCGTACGAAAAATGGCCCTTAAATGTGTCAGGTGGTCTTGGCGACGCATGGAATGCGTCAGGATATCATGAATATAGGGTTGCACAATGTGCTTAATATCATGAAAAGTGTAAGACATAGCACATTGAAAGGTCGCACCAACGTTCTTGAGACCAAAGGGTAATTTTCGGTAAGCAAAGGTTCCCCAAGGGAAAATAAAAGCGGTCTTGTGTTGATCCACTGGTAAAATATTAATTTGATTATAGCCAAGGAAACCATCCATTAAAGAGAAGATTTCACTACCAGCACAGTCATCTATGATCTGGTCGACAAAATGGGTAGAATAATTGTCCTTAGGACAAGACTTATTTATATCCCTATAATCTACACAAACAGGGATCGTACCTTTTTTCTTATTTATCGAAATAATATTGGAGACCCAATCGGTCAAAGATACAGGATAGATAAAGCCAGCTTTAAGAAGTTTTTCAACTTCAAGCTTGATAGCAATAGATTTACGTGGATGGATTGGGAAAAGTATCTGTCGAATGGTTTAGCGGCCAGATATGTCTTAATTTCATGAACAACGATATCAGGATCAATACCTGGTATTTCTTCATAACTCCAGGCGAAAACGTCACGGAATTCTTGGAAAAGGGATTTATACGTGTGGACCTCATCTATAGAACAAAAGGCCCCAATATGAACATTCTCCATGACTCTGGGTTTAATAGATATGTCAAGAGGGATAGTAGGTGAACTGTTACTTAAGATCCCTTCGTACAAGACATCATGTGTTGACTCAGGAACCAAAGAAATAACAACAACAGTCGATGAAGTCGAAATCTGTTGATAGCTCTCTATGGTATCATGTTATAGGAAAATAATGGAGCGATGATGTCCATCATCCCATGGATTATCTTCCATAAACATGACTGACATGATCATCTCATCAGTAAGAAAGATCACGTGGAACATATTAGGAGATGAATCATAGATAGAAGCAGGAGAGGGGGTTGTCGATTGAATAGCTTGATAAGCGAATTCAACCCGACTTAAAGGCATCTTGTCGCTGTAATGAAGGTAGTCACCAGAGTTAGGTACTAACCATGGGTCATATGACTCCATGGTTTCATGAACAATGGTAGATATCATGTTAATTGAGGAAACAAAAGGAGGGGGGATATCAGGTGGTGGGATTGGAAATGTACCCATCAAATTTGAATCTTTCAAAAGACCCACACCGACATTCTCGTAAGCAGGAGGTGTCTTCGAGATAAAGGTTACGTTGCTAGTATAGGAATCATAATTAAATAAGGTTAGTTGGTCAACAATAACGACCTTTTCTTGGTGCGGGAATCGTAACACACGGAAAAGGGTAGACACAATTGCACGAATGGAATCAATCCAACTATGGCCAAGTAAAAGGTTATAATCAAGAGGTGCATCGAAGACCTCAACCTAGACATTGACTAATTTACCTTCGAACATAATAGACAATGAGGGAAGAACATTGTAAGGTGTAAAACCTGTACCATTGAAAGCCTTATGTGTATTCTGTGATTCATTGAGGGTAGGAGAGCTAATATATTTCCAACAAGTGACGGACATGATGCAAGTCAAGGCTCCTTCGTCAATAATGATTCTACATATATTCGTGTTTTCAACAACAACTTGGATCTGAAATGCTAACTGAGTAGGAAGCCTTGGAATGTGAGATTCCAAGTCAAATATTATTAAATTAGTGTCTGTGGGATCAATTCCACCAATATCCTTTAACAGTGCCTTCCGTTGAGTGGGACAAATTTGAAGGAATTCGGGAGATGACATCGCAGAGGGTGCTTGCGCAAGGTCTTCTACAATACTGTAGTTTTGGTAGCACATGCGTGAGGATTGAAGGTAGACTTTCGAATAACTCCCTTGGGAGGAGGGCGAAGAACTGTGTCGAGACCTAGTCTTTCGAGATGAAGAGGACCTTTGGAGGTGAAGTTGGGGGAGGAAGTTGAACCAATAGAGGTGGTATATCATAAACTTTCTCCTTCGACGGAGAGTAATCTTTGGCTCGAGTTGCAACTGAAACTTCTTTATTTTTAGAGTCACTAGTACACATAAGGAAATAGGAGGAGGTAGAAGGAGAAGCTTGGTCATGAAAGACCAGTTGGGCTTGCTGCTAATAAGGGAAAGTGTATGACAAAATGACATGTGTAGAAGGATTTCTAGTTCCTTGGAGGATCTTAGTAACCTCGGCACGTCTTGGACAATCTTTCATGTAATGATCGTCACCACAAATAAGGCAAGGGTAACGAGGCTTACGTTTATATTTCTCATCTGTGGTCTACCTTTTGGCTTTATTAGATTGTGGATTATTATTCTTGTCCTCCTTATTCTTACCCTTTCCTTTCTTTTTATTTTGGTTTTTCCCGGCAGGTGTGGATTGAATAGAATTAACTTCAACAGTCTTACTGGTGGAAGGAGTAGGAGTATTTTGTGCATTAGAATTATTAGATTTGGGATTGGTGTGACCGACGTGCGTAGACTGAGCTTCAACATGAAAAGTGCCAATCACACCATCAACATCATGAGAAGCTGCTGGAGGTGTTGGGGTAGGGTTTGTGGAAGGACGAGGAGCGTCAGGGATTAAATCATAAAGTCTTCCCATTTGCGAATAAACAAGATCTAGATACTGAGAACGACTAATCGTCTACTCTTCAGTGATAACACCATGCATGGAAACTTCATGGGCTATAGGTCCAATGAGTAATTTGGTAAACCACTCAGCCAATAGTTGATCAGGAAGAGGAACATTTATCAAATGTTTTCTCCTCCTCCACTCATGGATGTGATTAGAAATATGAGTGGACAAGGATTTTTTAAAAGTACTCAAAATTCCAGTTCTTGTCTCATATTGAATTGGCAACTGGTAATGCGTCAAAAAAGCCATGGTTCCTGTCTTGATGTACCATTTTTTTTCCGAACCCATGAGAGTCCGTTGGAAAAGTCTTAATCTTATGGAGTCATCCATTAAGGAGTTGGATGAACACCATAGATGAAAAGTCATAACATGATTATTCGGGTCCTCTCCTACTCGACCATCAAATTTAGGAATGTCGAGCGATATTTTGGCCAATATGATTGGCCAATAAGGAGAGTGTAAAATAAGATCATTCAAAATCCTAGATAGATCCGGTAAATCCAAAGTGGCAAGGAAGGAAAACTGTCGGTTCACTTGAGGAAATTGGTAGTTCTGAGGGGGAATCCTCATAGGTATACCTGTAGGACCATAAGCAGTCTACAGATAATTAAACAGTCCCGATAGATTCAGTTGTGGAGGATTTTGAGGCATATAGCCCATAGGGTTGGGTTGATTAGGGATGTTCCCTTGGAAAGGATCATTAGATTGAAATTTTTGACCCTAATTTTGTTATAGGATTAATCAGTAAATGCCGACATAAACAGATCTCCCTAGATCCACCTAGATATAGAACAAAACATAACAAAATATGACGCTTTCCCTAAGCTCTAACTATTCAGTTTACTAGCTAACAAGGGATAGGAAACATATCATTTAAATGTTGCTTCCTCTTTCCATTGTCATCCTAGCTCCACTTCAGTGCTCCTGTGATATTGAATTTGCAAGGTTACACAAGCCAACCAAAGTGAAAGCAATCCAATATAATCAACAAGAAATTATGGATGTGATCAAGGAATCATACAATAAAACAAGACAAGTTTTATGGGAAAGAAACATATCATTGTATTATATTAAAGTGAAAGTGGATATTACAACCAAATCCTTGATGTCATAAGGTCCCCTTTTGATGACACTTTGCTCCAAAATAGACACTTTCTCCAACCTTGAATGAAGAAGATCCACGATGACTTGATGAACTAAAATGAGGCTCTCAAGAATGAACCAATGCAAAATTCTCCATAGAATTCTTAGCCTATTCAATCTTCATTAACCTTGCTTAACCTTTTCCATGATAAATCCCTCTTTATATAGGGGAAATAGAGATGGTTTGAAGGGATGAGGATGATCCCACCAAATCAGAGAAGCGAGTAAGATCCAAACCATTCAGATGCCACCTCATCTTATAGAAGATCCCCTTCTAGAATTTTCGTGAAACTTGACCTTTTATTAGTCTTTTGACATCGTCGCACCCTAGCTATAGTGCATCCTATTGAGATGTCACAACCCATCTTTAGGGTAGGGGGTGATGATCAAGCATCATTGCACCCTGTGTATATTGCAGACTGCGAAGACCTTCCTTAATAGGGTGTTTCAGAAGATAAAGTCAGTCACTTTCCTCCTGAAGAAAGGATCTTTTTGGGAACATGGACACATGTTTTCAATGGATCACTAGGGTGACCAAAATAATGTGTGAGATGGTGCGCTAGCCTTGGAGAAAGGCGCACTACCTTGGTTGGCTATTGATTTTCTTCTAGAATTATTCTGTGTCTGAAGGTTAAGGTGCTTGAGGGTGGCCTTTGTGCTTATGGTTGGGTGACAATATTGCTATATTTTCTACGGTGAAATGAGCACAACTATTTTTCTAACAGTTTATGGGCCCACACTATCTTCAGACAGTCTAACCCCTGGAAGATAGATTGGGAGGATTTTCTCAGTTACAGTGGCAGTTGCAGTCAAATTTTTGCTACAGAAATGAAACCCTAACCCTCTTGTTAACGAACCTTAAGTGAAGAGCTTGACCTAATTCATGGATATGCTAGTGCGCCCTAGACTAGCGCACCTCCTGGTACTCTTAGCAAGCCAAGGAGTCAAGTTTGAGTTTTTGGTCAAAGTCAAAGGTTAACCAAGTCAAAGCACTCATGACTTACTCTATGAAGTCAAAAAACAAGTTAGAAGGGGATTCTGACTTTATAAAATGGAATTCAAGGATTGACCTCATCCTTGCCAAGAATAAAGTGTTGGATATCGTGAAAGGAAAGATCATGGAACCACAATTTGAAGCAGGAAAAAAGAAGGAACCTCAGAACGTTGTAGTTATGGAGAAAGGATAATGAAATCAATGCCATAAGTATTATAGTGGACTCTATAAAAGACCACTTGATACCCTACATCTCTCATCATGACTCATATAAGAATATGTACAATGCCCTAACTAACCTCTTCTTAGTCAGAAACATTGGACAAGTAACGAGTCTGAAGAATGAGCTCTGTGACATGAAAATGAATGATGATGACAACATAACATCATACTTTGTAAGAATATCTCAGTTAAGAGATCAACTACAAGCTATTGAAGAAATCATTTCAGAAAAGGAACTAGTAAATATAGTACTCAATGGCCTTCCCAAGACATGGGATGCATTTTCCGCAAGCATGAACACAAGAAAAGCATATCCAACATTTGAAGAAATTTGGACTTGATGTGCACAAGAAGAATCAAGGATTATCGCAAAAGAGAAATCCCAAAAGAAATATGATGATCAAGCCTTCACAACAAAATTCAAGTATTTCAGGAATAAGAGGAAGTTTGGATTAAGGAAGAAACCAAATAAGGAAAATGATATGTCAAAAATACAATGCTTCAACTATTGAAAATATGGTCACTACATGAACCACTATCTTGAGTTAAATAAAAGGAAGGAAACTGACAAAGAAATAGTTGTCGAAGAAAGGGAACCCTCAAAGAAAGCCAAGCAGGATAAAACAAAATTATTCTTCTAGTCAAGGTAACAATATTCTTCATAGTTCTTGTACATACCATGTTTGCATAGTACCTGTACATATCATGCATAACTATTTCTTAGAAGAATATATGGTCAATGAAACAATACCTATGGAAGAATAACAAGATAAGTATTTCTATTATGATGACTACAATACACATGAAAAAGATGAAGTATGTTGACAATCTTTGGTGACAATTCCTATGGAATCCATTATATAAGTAACAACTTCCAGATGGGCCACAATCAAAATCAAACTTGAAGAGACCAAAAAGAAGTCACTCATCAAGAGGAAACTAGAATAAAACTCGTGACACTTTGCAGACAAAAGCATGGACTCTCTTAGATGGAGGGAGATGATTGCAGAATTCCAAAAGAAGAGAATGCATTCAGGCATGAATCTAGGATTACGAGGGAGATAATCCTAAATGATATGATGCATTGAAGAATTTGTGAATATTATGCAATATCTGTCCATGTTTCCCATTAAAGTAGTATCCATGATAAACATCGCGTTCTCAGTTTGACTCTAGAAGAAGTTTTCTTCGAAAAAAATCCTTAAGTATCCTTGGTTTTCCATCTACATCCATGTTCCTATGATGAAAGGAAGAAGTTGGAATCTTCAGGGCATGGAATCTATAGACCCAAAAGATAAAGAGGAACATGAAGATTCCAAGAAAGAAAATCCACAAAAACTAGTTATTATACCAAGAATCATAAGACTACCAATTTGGAAGCAATCAAGCAGAAGAAATCGAAGTTGTGATGAAGAACAATGTATGTAAGAAAATGTGAAAAAGGATTTTGAATGGAACATTACAAGATTCATAACTAGAGGTTCTTCCAGAAGACTATGATGACAACTTATTCCAGTATACCAGATATACCTCTTGTAGTATCCATGGATTGAAATTTACATGTAAAATATTGTCCTTCCCAATAAAGAAAATTGAGAAAGAAGCTTATACCAGAAAGATACCCATGTATGCAAATGGAAGAAGACCTTGTATGGATTAAAGAAACTTGATGCAGAGTATCTCATATACAACATAAGCGTGGAAAAAACTTCCTATGAAAGAGAAAGTGTATCAGAATGGTTACTTAGAAGTCTGGGATGATGGATTGAAAATCCATAGAAAACTCCCATGATAACAGATCTGAATAAGTTGAAGAGACTCTAATCTAGTAGACTTGTCTCTATATTGAAAATCGATTGTCTCCTTAATGCATTTGTAGAATACTCATATGGATATTTGTTTTGAGGGACGTTTAAACTATGACTTATAACTACATGAATTTATCGACTCAGATTGGGCAGGGAGTGCAGATGACAAAAGAAGTGCTACTTGGATATGTTTCAAATTGAGCTTTTCCACGATGTCATGGGCTGGCAGAAAATGAAATATTGTTGCACTCAACACTACATAAGAAGAGTATATTGTAACTTGTGATTCTTGTACATAATCAATGTGGCTCTATAAGTTGGTTTCTAGACCGTCTGATCAGGTGCTAAATTCGACCATGATATATTGTAATGATCAGATCTATGTGAAGATTTTAGAGAAAATGGTGTTCCATGACAAGCCGAAGTACATTGAGATCAAGCAATATATTCTCCATGATAAAGTAGAGAAGAGATAATTTGTTCTCCAGTATATCTCCACAAATGAGCAGATAACAGATATTTTGGTAAATCCTTTGTCCAAGATGAAAATTTTGTTTACTTAAGAGACAAGCTTGGGCTCGTGGAGATGAATTTATTATTGGGAAAGGAAGTGATTACTCCCAGGTTGGGAGGGAGCATTGATATGTTATTGATTTATGGACAATCATTTTCTAGTTCGAAAAATGGTCTAGGATGGGCATTTCCTTTTCAGTTCGGAAAGTGGTTCGAGATTTCTAATAGACATGCATTTTCCAATTCAGAAAATGGTCCATATCGGACAATCATTTTTGTAATGAAAATGGTCTGATAGAATGTTGATGTACCATATAAAGTTATTCCCATTATGGCCAGTGTGGGGGAATGGTCTAGGACAATCATTCTTCTTGGCAGTCACTCTGAGTAGTGGTCAAGTAGAATGGTCTGCCTTGCCGGGCAATCATTCTTTAAAAGTTCACAGTTGTGAGAATTTTCGAAGAATGGTCCATTTTGGAGGTTGGTGTAGGACAGTCATTTCCATAGGAAATGGTCTGGATAGTCATTCCCTAGGGAATACTCATTCTCTCTAGGTTGCATTGTGATTAATGTCGGAGGAATGGCCCAGTTAGGTGAATGGTCTAGGTTCAATAATCAGGGACATGCATTCCCTAGGGAAGACTCATTCTCTCTAGATTGCACTGTGATTAGTGCTGGAGGAGTGGCTCAATTAGGTGAATGGTCCAGGCTCATAAATCAGGGACAATTATTCTTCTATGTTTGGGAAGAATAGTCCAGATATCCCATGGTTGATATTTAACTTTATGAGGGCAAATGCTATTCCAGTTCTCATAGATGTGAGTGGAAGAATGTCCCATATGAATCAATTTGTATCATGGTATTTTTATGCAAGTTGATATCAGATGATATGATTGCTGTGGAGACTATATGTCTCTAGAAAATAGTTGTATGCCATTGTGGTGGATGTGTTCCACTGGTTGTGACTATGTGTCACTGGTTATTATCTCTGTGCTACTAGGTGTGGTTGTGTACCATTGGATAATAGTTGTGTACTACTATGGATAGAAACAATTGTTTTCTATTGAATGGAATTGTTCTGATTGCCATGGAGACTATCACTAGTGTTGGAGATGATTACCAGCTAGATGGATAATCAATATGTTGATGGACATACATTCTCCCTGTGGAAAATGGTCCTGGACAATTATTCTTTTAGGACATATGTCCGGATTAGAAGAATGGTTCTTGTATCACTCTATGGAGTGAGTGACTTATTGAGAATCATGCCCAATTAACTATATGGAGTATGTCTTCGAGATATGATGCAGTCGATGCTATCAAATGATACTGGTAGTGATTATGGTGCTCATTATTTGATCATGAGATAGCCTTTGTGGCTACGATGATTCTATTGGTTGAATGGTCTATTTGTGATCAAGACCATTTCCTTTAATACCTCCCTATCTAGGAGGGAGTGTTGATATTATGGTAGCTGCAGGAGGTATTAACCTCCACGTGTAACCTTTTACAAGACAAGAATATTCTAGGAAGTAAGAGAAACCTTAAAACATTGGATAAGAGCTCTAGGAGACAAGTCAGCTCAAGAGAATATTTAATATTCAGGTATTATCCTCCATAAAGAGAATTTGGCCCAGTCAAGTGAGATAGAGTAGTATAAATAGAGGGTACTAGAGCTCATTTGTCATTCTCACTCTCACAACTGCATACGACCAATGGTGCACAAGTTTGGAGAGGAACTACTGTTGCAATTGGCATTTTAGTTTTGGCTTGGAATTTCTCTTGGTTATGGTTTGGAATTTCTTATTGGCCTTTGGTTATTCTTTCTTGGTGCGCTAGCCTTGGATAAAGGTGTGATACCTTGGTTGGATATTGATTTACTTCCAGAATTATTTTGTTTGTCAATATTAAGGTGCTTGGGGGTGGCCTTTGTGCCTATGGTTGGGTGACAATATTGCTATATTATCTACGGTGAAACAAGAAGACCTATTTTTCTAACAACCCCCACCCTCACGCTCAATTATGTTTTCTCTAATATATCCCCCCACCCCCACCCTCACCCTCAATTGTTTTGTCTTAACCCTTTCTCTTCTTCTTCTTCTTTTTTTTTTGATATTTTAATTTGTGTTTTTTCCCCTTTAGTTTACCTATTTTATTATTTTGTAGTTTATTTTTATTGTATTTAGGATCATATTTATCTTAATTACTATTTTTTAATATTTATCTTATTTTTTATTATTATGTTATTCTTTAGATACTATTTTATTTATTTGATCTTGTACCTAACTTTGGATGACCTGATTATTTGTTATCCTATAGCCAACTTTAAAGTTTTGTGGGGTTCTTTTCTCTTTGCGTATTTATTACCAGGTTGTCCTCTTCTCATATCGACTATTTCTCCTAATGGTGGATTTGGTTTGCAAAATGAAATGTTGACAATATAAAGATGACTACTGTGGATTTTCTGAGCAATTTTGACAACCACTCCCACCACATAAATCTAAAAACTCTAATTACATACATGTATGGAAGGGAAGTTTTTGATGAAATACATATGTTGGAAAAACTAAGGATTAAAATTCTTAGAAGAGTGATTGAGCTTGAATTTCTAAAAAATTGTATGGACAATATAATTTTACCTAGGTTCTCTACAATTAACCATAGTTTGAGAAATAGTTGGAATTCATATCGACATTTGATAGGCTTGGTCTAGCTTTAATCTATGGAGAAATCATGAGGGTAAGGGTTTCACTTGATCTCCTCTCATGAAAAACCTTGTATCTACACTTGAAATGGTGGTCACTATACATTTTTATATTTGGCTAACTTTTAACTCAAGTATTGATTTGAAGGAGGACAAGGATGTGTGTTTAACGCATAACAAGAAAGAGATAAAGTTTAAATGGTTGTTGATTAACATGAAAAACTAGGGATAGTAGAGACGATAAAAAGTTATAAACCTATATTCTCATTCACTGGAGCACATAGAGATGATCATGTTAAAGGAATGAATCAATTTGTGTTGGCACCCAAAAATATTCCAATTGATAGCATTATCTATAGCATAAAATAAAACATTTAGTCCCTAGTCGAAAAGGACAAGGAAATGATTAGACAAGACTATGATATTATTTTAATAGTGAAGCCACCTAGTGGTAATATGGGTAATGAGGAATATTGTACCTTCATGAACCTAAGAAAAAATGTAGAGCTAGTAATACCGAAAGTAGATAAAAACAAATCTATTGTTTTCATGAATAGTGAGGATGATAAATCTAATATGATTGAGAACCTCAACCTTAGTGGTAGATACAAAAAAGTAGTTAGTAATCCAATAGTTGGATTAACTAGGAAGGTCAAAAAGGAAATAATAGGTTCTAACCTGAATGAAGGAACCAAAAAATGTTTTCTTCCCAAATGTGAGATAACTCCCAAGATTTACAATCTTCCTAAAATCCATAAGGAAGGACTCTCATTCAAATCTATTGTAAGCACAATTGGTTATCCTAGTTACGAACTAGCAAAATATGTGGTGAAGATCCTAGGTCCCTTAGTTGGTAACTCAAAAACCTTTATTAAGGATTCCTCAAAATTTGTGAGGATCATTGAAAATGAAAGAGTTGAACTTGATGATATCATCATTAGTTTTGACGTGGTTTTTCATTTCATCAAGATACCTCTCAATCAAGCTATCTAGATTGTCAATAAGATTATACACCCTAAAAAAACAAAATTGGCAAAAGTTTTCCTTAGATGTACATTATTTAGTTTTCAAGGAGTGTGTTATGAGAAAACCGATGGTGTAGCAATGGGATATCCTTTATCTCCCATTGTTTCCGACCTCTTTATGGGAAATTTTGAAAAAATATCTCTTGAAACATACCCATTAAAGCCAAAGAGATGGAAAATATTTGTGGATGACAAAAAGATATCTAAATCCCACATTCCACCCTTTGGTGAAAACAAAGCTTAAGAAACTCTGTGATGTCAAAATAATTATTTCGGTCATATATCGATAATGGGTTGCAAGCTTGGTGCATGTCAAGAAGAAAAATGGAGAAATAATGCTCTACATAGAATTTATAAATTTGAATATAGATTCCCTAAAAGAAAACTAGCCCTAGAAAACATGGATCATATTCTATAGAGATTAGTAGGGTATGACAAGATGTCCATGCTGAATGGTTTTTCAAGATATAATTAGCTTAGGATGGTTTCTCAAGATACCTTCACCACTATGTTGGGAAAATTTGCATATGCAAGGATGCTTTTCATGTTAGTAAATGTTGGGGATACCTTTTCGAGAGCCATGTGTTGGCATAGGGGTAGACCCAGGGTTCAACGCTTCAACAACGCACCAACAAAACCCTAACTACTGGCCCTTTCGACAACACCTGCGAAGCATATGAAGTCTCACCCGAGGTAGAGGCAGGGGGGTTGTAGGACTCAGGTATCTACAACCTAGCTGGGACACAGATCTGTGATTAAAACACTTAACAGAGCACTTAGCCAATAACATGCATTAGTTCTTAAACCTTATTCACATTGCAGGTTAAACCCTTATTACAGATCATCACAGTTGTCATCAATATTAAGCACATCTAATAATTTAGCACATAGAATCAACTCAGATATAACATTCATTCATATTATTAAGCACTATGCTACAACATCAGATGCATTCATTATACATAACATCAACAACACTAAGAAATTAACCACATAAACAACATCAATAAAATCACACAAAGCAAATCAACACAGGATATACGTGGTTGACCCCAGTGTGGGGCTACATCCATCAATATCCTTCTCTTATTATTATTCTTCAGGCTTCTTACATTCTTCTTCTCATGTGCACAAAGCCACAGAGCCAACTCTGCAAAGGGCAGAGGATCTGTGCGCACCTTGCCAGATCCTCCTTCCCCGAGTTAGGTCAAGGCACAAAGCCAACTCCTATCAAACACAGAGCCTTCCTATAATCACTGCACTTAGCTCTACAAGTCTCAACATACAATGTGCACAAAGTATTCACATCTATTCACACTTAACAACCTTCACAGGTTCTTGCACAAATCTGATCAGAACTACTTCTTACTTCGCTTAGCTACTTATTTATACATTACAAAAGAGGCCTAAACATGGGTAAACCCATGGGAAGACATCCCAAACTTGTTACATAAACCCTAATAACCCAAAAAGCCCTCAAAATGAGCGATATCCCATGATCTCCGCTCTGCCTGGGTGCTCCATCTTCGACCAGCTTGTCGAAGTCCCAAAAATGGTCAAACATGACCAATGTTCTCTTAAAACTTGGTCGAGGGCCAACATGACCCCTACACTCACCTGTGACTCATCCCGAGTCACTCCTATCTGGGAAATACTGCCTCAAAGGCCTCAAGCTTAGCTCGAGCTACCTCGAATTGCTGCTTCACTAGAGCTTCCTACTCGACGAACTCCTAAATCACTTACTCGGTGATAGGACCTTACATGCGTTGTTACATTGTCGTAACTACTTGTTCCAGCTATGAGCCTTGTCCTTCAATATCTTCAAATAGCATGCAGGCTTCATCCTGCACCGAATGGAGTCTTTATGTCACCTCCATGAATTTTATCTGGATGGAAGTAAATTACTATTGGACTACGCATTGCTCCTGTGACCTCTTCATCTTCTCGACTGCAGTAAGAAGCTTCATCTGTGCTTGCACGGTGGACGCTTGTTGCTTCACCTCTTGGAGTTGTGCTTCCAATTTCCTCAGCTCTGGATCTTCTGCAAGGCACTCATAGTTTTGTGCACTTCGATCACTTAATTGTTTACACTCTAAGGCCAATGCTCTGATTCTTTCTACTACATTCCTGACAACTTCTTCCCTCTGATCGCACACTTCTTGCAGAGTGCTCAACACTGCTTGGAGTTCTAGCTCCATTACTCTTTCTTGAAGCTGCTAAATGTCTTCAACGAGCTTCCCCACTTGCATCTTAGTGGAATCTGGTTCCTCCTGTGCCAAGCCCAGAACAGAGCAAAGTGCTCTAGTCACTACCTCTTTGACCACAGTCTTCTCTGTGAGCAACTGGTCTTTTTCTTTCTGGATTTTCTCTTTGTCCTCTTTGAACTTTTCCCTAATGTCATCTTTCTCTTACTGTGCAACGAAAAGTTTCTCGAAGGCCTCCCCCTTTTACTGATTCAAGGCCTCTATGGCCTATTCCTTTTCTTCTTGGGATCGATGAAGTTGAGCCTCGATTGCATCTGATAATCTATGTAATTGGGCGGGCTCATCCCCCAATTCTGCAATTTCTGATAGCGATGGTGCAGTAGACACTGTGTGGTTCGAGTAGAGGGCTTGTTGTATGCATTTCATCTCTTTCTCGATTCTGTCATATAGTTATTCTTTCTTTACTTCATGTCTCTGTAGGATATCCTCTGAGGCATCTTCTACAACTATGATGATGAGATGGATATCGTCCACTGTGAGTACATTCTGCGACTGAGGCTTATTGGCTCGGGTCTTCTTCCATGCTGAGGGGTTTTGTGGAGAAACCTACCTTTTATTTGATGTCTTGGCCTCTGTAAGGGTATCCTTTGGCGGTGTCACTTTTCCTTTATATTTCTTATCTCCTTCTTCCCCTCCTTCTTCTCCATTTACTTCGTCTCCCCCTCTTCCTTTAGGTGAGTCAGGTGCAGTTTCCTCCGATGCGCTGTCCTTTTTATCACTTTCTATGTCATGCACCTCCTACTTTTTATTCTTTTTCCTTGCGTTTCTTTTCCCATCATATTCATTCTGGGTGACCAAAGGAATTTTGATGATGTCAGGGTCAGAGAGTTTTGCATCTTCGACCGGTACAAGGAATTCAACTGGCCCTTATTTGGTGATCTCTTCCATGTCTTCGTCAATCAGTTTATAATACGACTGTAGCTCCTCCTTACTTTCATCCTGACACACAGTGATGCAGATGAAGTTTCGGTTTGCGTGGAACTTCACTAGCGGCCTGTATGTGTGCAAAGTATTCGGGGTCATCCATGAAAATGATTCAATGGAGGGCTTCAGCTGTAGGTAGTAAGCATGGAACACCACATTCGATTTCCACTTCTTCACCATATCACTCATGTACCACAAGGTGGAGAACCTTGCGGCCAATGGCTTCGATGGTTCTACTTCTAGGAATGTCGCTCCCTCCGAAATCTCCCAAGTGACAAATTCAATTAAAATAAACAACCAACTGAAATGGAACTTGTACCCTTGATCTTGTGCTACGCGACAGTTCATCTGCATTCTTTCAAGAAACTTCCCTGCGAGGTCAAAAATGAACCCTATGACTTGTGACAGCCGATTCTTTTTGATGAGCTTGCCAACGATCAGTTGGAAAGAAAGGCACACCATGCCATCCTAGATGGAGGCTACCTTGTAGCCTCACTTCCCCTTCTCTACATTACCATAGTCTTCTTTTATACGCTGTGCCAGGGAGCGATATGCAGCCTTCCATGGGTAGAATACTGAGGGTCCGGTCCTTGCATGCTCAATCCAGTGATGAGATGGATGATCGTCGAATCCATAGTCACGCACCTATCGAGCCATAGATACCCTCTATGGTAGCATGACTGAAGGAGTTTAACACAATCATTAACCTCCTAATGTCAGCTGAAGTGGGGGATATTCATCACATTCAAGATCATTGATCTTGCGAGCTTCTTAATCCATGACTGAGGAAATATCTTTGGATTCTTCCTAGTTTTCTTCATCAGGCACCTATGTAGGGCGAGCATTGCATGGTTCTTTTGGTCTCTAAGGTTGAAGTCGCTTATATTGAGAGATGGGATCAGTCCTAAATGAGGTCCAACTGTGTGTATCCCCTTTGGGAGGTAAGAAGTGATCAACATATATTCAAAATCACGCGGGACATTGTCGCGGTTCAATGTGCCAGTCAAAGGTGGTATGTAGTCCAACAAGAACGACAAGATCTGCTTCGCATTTGCCAGATCATCGCGGTGCTTGCTTCTTTTCTCAGCATCGGGTCAGATAGACCGACATGAAGTCAATGTAGATGCTTGCAATCTGCCCATCGATGATGCCTATATTCCTACAATCATGACTTTCTCAGCCATGAGGTCGATCAAAATATCTTCCACATATTTCTTTAGTGCGCTATGCTCACCCGACATTCACACTTGTAATAAAATAACTCGGGTAGGTGAACGAAAACTCAAGGTAATAGAAGGAATGTCGAGGTCTAGACAACACAAGGCGGTATGCAATCACTTATCTATTAGCCCAAATATATCGGTTTGCAAAAATTGGTCTCGGCGCAACATCCGATGGGTTAAATAAGCAACGTCGTAATGGATTCCTCCAACGGGAAGGAATGACTCCATCAATATGAATCCATCCGTTATGGCACAATCTCAACGGTCCAATGGATATATTTCCAGTAATAACTACATTTATAACCATTCTGGAGTGTCATTCTAACAGTCGGGATGCTTCCAATGGTCATATAGCTTCGCCATGGTGAAGTGCCATTTTGCGTTGTTCTCCTATTGCGACGAAGTTCAAGCTCTAGGATTTTGCCTTTTGCGAAGTCTTCTCTAGAATTTCTTGTAGTTTTTCTAAATTTGCTTTCTTCTTACGGAGCTTTGTTGCCTTCTTTCCTGTGATCTGAGTCTCTGGGTTCCTCTTTCCATTCTTATTCTTATCTTCTCTTAGCATAGTAACTTCGCACTGCTGAGGGTATTTCAAAGGGTCTAAAAGTAATACTTCTTCTCTTACTATTTCTAGGGTGACTATACTTCTTTCCTGCATGGACAGGTTCTTTAAGCCTTCATGCATTCTTTCAACTTCAACAACTAATTATTTGGCCCTTTGTTGCTTAGACTTCTCCTCTTTTTCTTGTATTAGTCACTCTATTTTTCTAGCTATGAAGTTCCTTTATTATTTCTTTTTCTGTTCCATCGCTTCCTCCTCTTCTTTCCTTCGGATCTGATCTTTCTCAATCCATGTCTTTCCTAACAAAAGTGAAAAGGGGGCATTGTTCTGAACAAACTTAATAACTTCAAATTCTTCTTTGGTCAAAGTTCCATGAGAAATCGTAGGTACATTA
This sequence comes from Picea glauca, assembly GCA_000966675.3. Classification (NCBI taxonomy): domain Eukaryota; kingdom Viridiplantae; phylum Streptophyta; class Pinopsida; order Pinales; family Pinaceae; genus Picea; species Picea glauca. The sequence continues at coordinate 322,818 of JZKD02S1932964.1, forward strand.
GTAATTCTTCCACATAGGGTTATCAACTTTCCTTTAAACAAGCCTATCCTTCCCAATGAAGGTATCATAGCAGGCTTTCCCAAAATTTCCCAAGTGCTTTCTGGCATAATATTCACATGTGTTTCTTCATCCAAGACACAGTCTATGTCGAAGTCTCCTATTCTTTTTTCTATGCATTTCTTTTCTTTCAATATCTCTAGTAAAATGATGTCTCTATGATCGTTCAGTGTTTCTTTCAGCTATAATAACATAGTCTCTGATTTTTTCTGGTTTTCTAACATATCCTTAGTCCCTTGACCTTCTTTGTAGTTTTATGTATCATGTTCATCTTTTCAACTTTAGAAATCATTCTAGGGCAACCTCAACTTCATGACCAATAGATTTACAACAAAGAAAAATAGGGCCTATACCAGGGCATTCCTTAGCAAGATGTCCCAGTCTTCTATAGTTATAACACAGTGTCAATCCTCTCTTTCTTTTAAATGATCCCCAACATTTCTTGTACTACACACTGAGATCACCGTGCTGGACTTGCAATCTACAAAAAATCTTTCTAGGTTCCTGCACCCACTTATTAGTCCAAAAATTCTTTCTATGCATAGGAATATCATATCTTTCACTATCTCTATCAAATTTATATAGATCAAATATTCCTTCTAGTTGTGCCCAAGTTTTCATACTAGGACAGGATCTATTAAACATACCTAGATTCATGCTTTCGAAGAAAAACTTTCCACTTATCTTACCTTTACTAGAGCAAAAAGCTTTAAGATCTTATCTCTTTTCTTCAGATCAAGTTGCTTTCTTAGCACAAAGCTGCGCAAGATGATTAGAATACTACGCACTACAACAACATATCTATGCACAGAGCTTTCTCTTTTCTTCAGTGCCTAGCAATCACAATTTTAGGTCCAGAGAACAGAACCATTTGTTGGCACAGGGGAAGACCCAGGGTTTAACGCTTCAACAATGCACCAACAAAACCCTAACTATCGGCCCTTTCGGCAACACCTATGAAGTAGATGAAGTCTCACCCGAGGTAGAGGCAGGGGGGTTGTAGGACTCATGTGTCTACAACCTAGATAGGACATAGATATGTGATTACAACACTTAACAGAGCACTTAGCCAATAACATGCATTAGTTCTTAAAACTTATTCACATCACAGGTTAAAAATTTATTACATCCACAGAGCCAACTCCACAAGGGACAGGAGATCTACGCATACCTCGCCAGATCCTCCTTCCCCGAGTTAGGTCAAGGCACAAATACAACTCCTATCAAACACAAAGCCTTCCTATAATCACTGCACTTAGCTCTACAAGTCTCAAGATACAATATGCACAAAGCATTCACAACTATTCACACTTAGCAACCTTCACAGGTTCTTGCACAAAGCCGATCAGAACTACTTCTTACATCGCTTAGCTACTTATTTATACATTACAAAAGAGGCCTAAACATGGGTAAACTCATGGGACAACATCCCATACACATTACATAAACCCTAATAACCCAAAAATCCCGAAAAATGAGCGAGATCCTGTGATCTCTGCTCTGCCTGGGCACTCCATCTTCGACCAGCCCGTCGAAGTCGCAAAAATGGTCAAACATGACCAATGTTCTCTCAAAACTTGGTCGAGGGCCAACACCATGGATTATGCCTTTCCTAACATAAACTACATTTTTAGTGTTATATAGCTTGATGAATTGACTATTTACTTAGAAATGGATGTTGACCATCTCGAACACTTGAGGAAATTTTTTGAGAGATGCAAGAATCTTGTTGCATCCCTCAATCCTAAAAAATATTTCTTTGGGATGGTAGAAGGTAAATTATTGGGGAATATAGTATCTGCACAAGGGGTCAAGATTGATAGAGAATATAGAACAAATAAATGTCATCTCCCTACCTAGACACACAAAGGTCCTCCATTCATTTTTGGGGAAGATCAATTTTCTCTGAAGATTCATACCAAAATTTGGTGAACTTACTAAATAAATCACTGGAATTACAAAGAAATATATTGAGATTAAATGGGATGATCAAGCCAAATAATATAGTTAGTCTTCCATTCTAAATGCAAAAACTCTCATTTCTCCTCGCCACCCTTAGCTCTAATTTCTCTTCCCTATATCCAAGGTACTGCTTATCACATCTCTAAGATTTTGGCCAAAAAGAATATTAAAACTCTATTTAAATCCCATAAATCCATTAAACAAATTTTTAGAACAACTAAGGATAAATATGATCCCATGCTTGGCCAAGGAGCTTACAAAATTCCCTACTCATATGGAAAATCATAGATAGGGAAAACTGGTAGATCATTTAAATATTGTCTCAAAGAACATATAGTTGACAACTTCCATAATCACATCTCTAAGTCAATTATCACCGAGGACTCCCAAAAATCTAATTATCTCATTTGCTTTGACCAAACTAAAATTTTGGTTCCAAACCCTATTACTCCTCTCATATCATTTGGGAAGCATTGGAAATTGAAAAAATTCCTAATAATTTTAATTAGGAAGATGACTACAAACTTAGCCTATCTTGGAAACCCACTCTTCATTGTATTGATCATTAGCCCTTCTTCTTTTAAAATAAATAAATAAATTATTTTATTTATTTATTTATTATTATTATTTAATTTCTTCTTTCTTTTTTATTTCTTGGTTTAATTTTTATCTTTTATACCCTGCTCTAATGCTATTCTTCATTTTTTATCTTTTTTACTTTTTTACCCATCTCCTTATTTTTAGCCATCTTTTTCATTATTTGGAAATACAAACTTAACAAATTATACTTCTTAACTTTATTTTCTTAAATTTTTTCTTTTAATTTCAATTTTAACATTATCATTGAACAACTTTTATTTCCAACTACTCCTTTACTATTTTAATCACTTTTCACAAAGGGTTGTAACTCTTTTTTTCCACAATGGTTAACCTTAATTTTTAACCCTATAAATATCCACCCAAAGAACTATTTTATATTATTATTTCATATTTATTTGTCCCTAATTATGGGTGGAGTGTCCACTTGAAACGTTGGATATTTCAAAATTTGACACACACGTTATCTCAATTCTCACACCACAAAGAATCCTTGTCAGCAATAAATAAATCCTTGGAGGAAACCCTTTTGTTATGAAGCCCTAACTACAAGAAGGAGTGCATGATTTTCCCTTTTCCCTCTAAGCACACTATTGCTATAGTTTTCATATAGAATAATGATGAGGGACATGAGTAATCTATTTCTTTTTCTAGCAAATCCCTAAGAGATGCATGGTTGAAATAAAATGTCATGGAGAAGTAGGCCTATGCTTTGGTAAAAGCCCTAAAATATTTTAGAGAAAACATACGGAAATACTAGATAAATTCCTATGTCCCACATATCTTACTTAAGGACCTACTCTACCAACCAGAAGTAGGTGACAAGAGGGGGAAGTGGATCACAAAAATTTAGGAATATGGCATGGTGATCAAACTTGCCAAGTTGATTAAAGGTCAAGGTCTAGAAAAACTTATGGCCGAAACTAACTTTCAAGTAGTAGGTATAAATGTAGTGGAAGTTGAGGAGACAAGATACCAAGAAACAAAAGGGAGATAATATACTAAGGATTTCTATAATCGATCCCCATGGTACTAGTATATAACACATCTATTGGAAACTAGCCTTTGTCCCGAAGGAATGGACAAGTCCCAGAGGAGGTCCTTGAGACTTAGATATACCAAGTTTTTTTGTTGTTGGGCCTAAAATACATTGGAGAAACCTATATAGGATACTACTTATATATATGTTGGAACAAAACGAAAATTTGTTGACCAAATACATGCATCAAGGGATCTATGGAGGTTATTTCATAGCTAGGGATAAAACTCACAAAATCCTAAAGTTTTTATATTTGTGGCCCATCCTATTCTTTAATGTACATAATTTGTTTAGGCCCTATCATGAGTTCCAAATGTTTTCTAGAAGACATAAAATCCCTACCTTTTTCCTTGATGCTAGTGCAAGTAAAATCTCCTTCTCAACAATGGGGTCTTGATTTCATAGGTGAAATACACCCTTCTTATAGTGCCCATCATAAATGGATACTCACAACTACCAAATATTTTACCAAATGGGTAGAATCCATCCCCACAAGACATTCCATTGACCGCGTTTTCATCAAATTCCTTGAAGAAAACATCTTGTCTAGGTTCAACTACCCCTAGAAAATAATCACAGATAATGATAAGGCCTTTTCCTCATTCATGATGGAAGTTTTTTTTCTAGAAATACAACATCATATTGGGTCATTCATCCACATACTATCCTTAGGTAAATGACCAATATAAGTCTTCAAATATGAACCTCATGAATATCATCAAGAAGAACCTTGCAAATCACAAACAATCATGGGGCTCCCAACTCAGATGTTCCTTATGGGTAAACAAGATCAACACCAAGAGGGATATAGGGAAATATCCTTTCCATATGGTCTATGGGATGGACATTGTTGGCCCTTGACCAAGTTTTGGGAGATCCTTAGTCAAGCTGACCTATTTTTGGACTTCGAAAGCCTGTCGAAGACGGAGTGCAAGACAAAGTAGAGATTGTGGGATCTTGGCCTCTTTTTGGGTCCTTTTTTGGATTTGGGAATATTTAACGGGAATGGGATGTCGGCCCATGGGTTTACCCATGCTTAGGCCCACTTTTGTAATGCATAAATAAGTATCTAGGCATTGTAAGAAGTATTAGACCTAGTAGGCCGCTAGTAAGTGTATGCTAAATGCAATTGTGGTTTGTAAGTGATTTGTGCATAAATGTGAGAGATTTGCAGAGCTAAGTGCAAGTGGTTGTAATAGACCGTGGGAAACTTTGTGCTATAATGAAAGGAAGGAGGATCTAGCAAGGTGCGCAAATCTCCTGTCCTATGCGGAGTAGGGTTTTGGTGGCTCTGTGCTTGTAACTGATTGACTGAAGAAAATAAAGAAGAATAGTTGGTGGACGTAGCCCCAAGGTGAGGGTGAACCACGTATATGTTGTGTTGCTCTACTTTGTGCGATGTGTTGGTGTATTTATGTGTTATCTGCTAAGTGATTGATATAGATAGATAGATAGATCTGTTTATGCTTTATGCTTACGATGAATCTGAATGCTAGATCTAACCTCTGTGAACTTGCTTAGTGCTTGAATCTGCTAGATCTGATCTAATTCCTTTGTTAAGTGCTTATATACATCAGATTAGGGTGAATGTTGCGATGCTCTATTTTCTCTGCGGAGTAGATATTGGTTAGATAATGATGAACTAACAGTGCTAGGTGCTCTATTAAGTGTTATAATCACAGATCTGTGTCCCAGCTAACGTTGCAGGCACCTGAGTCCTGCAACCACCCTTGCCTCTACCTCAGGTGAGACTTCATTTTCTTCACATGTGTTGTCGAAAGGGACGATAGTTAGGGTTTTGTTGGTGCGTTGTTGTAGCGTTGAACCCTGGGTCTACCCCTATGCCAATAAATGGTTCTGTTGCCGGGAACTGAAACTGTGATTGTTGGGAATTGAGAAAGAAGAAGCTTTGTGGAAAGATTCGACCTGGAACTGTGAAATATTTGTGTAGATCTGTTTCCCTAGTGCACAACATTCTACTTGACATGAGGAGCTCTGTGCCAAGAAAAGAAGTCTGATCTGAAGAAAAGAGGTAAGATCCAAAAGCTTTGTGCCCTAAGAAAGGTAAAAGTGAGAATTCTTGATTAAAAAGAGGTAAGATCTACAAGCTTTGTGCTCTGATAAAGGTAAGAATAAGTGAAAAAGTTCTAGATCTGAAAGCTTTGTGCCCTATAAAAGTAAGATAAGTGGAAGTTTTTGTTTCTAAAGCATGAATCTAGGTATGTTTGATAGATTCTGTCCTAGCTTGAAAACTAGGGTATTAATAGATGAAAGAAGGTTTGATATGAATAGATCTCATAAGAATAGTGAAATATATGTTATACCTATGCATAGAAAGAATGTTTGGACTAACAAATGGACGTAGGATCCTAGAAAGAATTTGTTGTAGGTTAGATCCTATGATCCTAGCACATAGTACAAGAGAAGTTGGGGGCCATTTAAAAGAAAGAGAGGATTAACCCTTTGTTACAGTTGTAGAAAACTTGGGCATATTACTAAGGAATGCCCTCGGAGAAGACCTAGTTGTCTTTGTTGCAAAGCTATGGACCATGAAGTAGTGGATTTCCCTAGAATGATTGCTAATCTTGAAGGAATGAATCTGAATCAAGAGAACCCTAAGGCAGATCTAGAAACTAAGGTTATGGAAGAACCCCAGAAAGAATCAGAGAAAGTATTGCTACAGGTGAAAGAAACCCTGAATGACCACCGACACGTCATCTTATCAAAGATATTCAAAGAAAAGGAATGCATTGAAGCAAGAATAGGAGACTTTGACATTGACTATGTCCTAGATGAAGAAACACAGGTGAATATCATGACCAAAAGAACTTGGTAAATTCTAGGAAAGCCTACTATGATTCCTTCACTAGGAGGAATGGGATTATTCAGAGGGAAACTGACAAACCTGTGTGGAAGGCTCGTTCATATACTTATGAATGCCAATGGAACTTTGATAGAAGAATATTTTGAGATTGTTAAATTTACTGAGGACATCACCCCGTTTACCATGTTACTAGGAAAACCTTGGATTGAAAGAGATCAAACCAGAAGAAAGGAAGAAGAAGAAGTTTTGGAGCAAAAGAAGCAAGAGTTAAAAGAATTCATGACTAGAAGGATCACACACTTTATTGAAGAACAAGAGAAAAAATCGAAGCTATTTAACACCAGAGATGCAGATGTCGAAGATGCAAGAACATTAGAAGACCCATAGAAGACTGAAGTACATACCCCAGATAAAGAAGAAGTATTACCCTTGAATCCTCAGAAAGAATCTAAACAACGCGAAGTGACTATGTCAAAAGAAGATAAAAATCAGAATGGAAAAAGGCACACCTAGACAAAGCTCACTGGAAAGAAGGATAGAAAACTAAGTAAGAAGAGAGATAAGATTGAAAAATTCTAGAAGGTTCTAGAGGGAACTTCACAAACAAAAATTTTGCAAAATTGGATCTTCGTCGGGATATTAGAACAACGACACATGACACTTCGTCGTGGGGAAGCAATATAGTCGTTGGGGATGTTATAATCGTTTGATCGATGCCTCGAATGGGTAGAAAGGCATTTATGGTTCACCACCAGATCGTTGGACAACGCCATAACAGACCGAATAGAGTTAATGAAGGCTCCAACTTGTGCAAGATAAGGCCTATCAGTTGTTTACAAAGGTAGAAGGCCAAGGAGCAGAGCTAGAGAAGGTTGTCACTATAGTAGAACAACTTCTAGAACGACCTATTAATCATGCAGTCATCCACGAGTTCGCTGAAAAGGAGGCCATAGAATAATAGCAGGTCGAAGTAGCTCGAGGTGTTTGAAGCAGAACTAGTTAGATCGGAGTGACTCGGGATGAGTCACAAGTGAGTGTTGCGGGCCTGTTGGCCCTTGACCAAGTTTTGGGATATCCTTGGTCAATTTGACCTATTTTTGGACTTCGACATCTTGTCGAAGACGGAGCGCAAGACGAAGCAGAGATCGCGAGATCTCAGCCCCTTTTTGGGTCCTTTTTGGGATTTGGGAATATGTAACGGGAATGGGATGTCAACCTATGGGTTTACACATGCTTAGGCCCACTTTTGTAATGTATAAATAAGTAGCTAGGCATTGTAAGAAGTATCAGACCTAGTAGGCCGCTAGTAAGTGTATGCTATGTGCAATTGTGGTTTGTAAGTTCTTTGTGCATAACTGTGAGAGACTTACAGAGCTAAGTGAAAGTGGTTGTAACAGACTATGGAAGGATTTTTGCTATAACACAAGGAAGGGGGATCTAGCGAGGTGTGCATATCTCCTGTCCTATGCAGAGTAGGGTTTTGGTGGCTCTGTGCTTGTAACCGATTGAATGAAGATAATAATGAAGAAGATTTGGTGGACGTAGCCCTAGGATGGGGGTGAACCACGTATATGTTGTGTTTCTCTTCTTTGTGTGATGTGTTTGTGTATTTATGTGTTATCTGCTAAGTGCTTGATATAGATAGATAGATAGATCTATTTATCTTTGTGCTTACGATGAATCTGAATGCTATATATGACCTCTGTGAACTTGCTTAGTGCTTGAATCTGATCTAACTCCTGTGCTAAGTGCTCATATACATTAGATCAGGGTGAATGTTGCAATGCTTTGTTTTATCTGTGGAGTAGATATTAGTTAGATAATGATGAAATAACGGTGCTAGGTGCTCTATTAAGTGTTATAATCACAGATCTGTGTCCCAACTAAGGTTGCAGACACCTGAGTCCTGCAACCACCCCTGCCTCTACCTCGGGTGAGACTTCATCTGCTTCGCAGGTGTTGCCGAAAGGGCCGGTAGTTAGGGTTTTTTTGGTGCGCTGTTGTAGCGTTGAACCCTGGTTCTACCCCTGTGCCAATAGACATATTCATACCTACTCAAGTGGAGCTTCCTATAATGAAATTGCTATAATATATAACATATGAGTTTGCTAAGGTCAAGAGAAGGTTAAATTAGCTAGTAGAAAACCAAGAGAAAAGAAACAAGTGTATGGAAGAGTTAGAGAGTATTAGGATAAGATGAAGAATATCTTGAACAAAAAGGAGAGTCCCAAGATTTTTGTGGAAGGAAATTTGGTTCTCCTATGAGATAAAATGCATGAAGACTTTAGAAAGCATGGGAAATTTGAGAGCTTATGGATTGTCCTATACGTCATAGAAGAAGTGTGTGTCCAAATTATGAATTGCTTCTATTTGGTTAACCTACAAGGGAATTGGTTTGATTTTCCTATCAATGGAAGTCACATAAATTAATTCATCCAATCCTAAGTGTAGGCCCATAAGCTGGCCCTAGGAAGTTCCACCTTGTAACATAACTTTTTCTTTTCAATTTCTAGTTATGTACTTTTCTTTTCTCTATATGACCTTGAATATTATTTTTTCAGGTCCAATATTTTACCAATATTGCAAACAAGATTTTTCTTCCATGTCCTAATGGATTATAGCATTGATCTACTCACCCTAGAGTTTGGATCTTGGCATCCCACAGGGAGGAGCCATACCATAGAAGGAGTTGATGTTATCACCTTGTTGATCCTATTATCAGTTGAGCCCAAAACATTGACTTGGGTAATTAAATTCAAAACCAAGCCTTACCTTCATAGTTTTCACATACCCAAGGGTTTCTTCACACTTAGAAAAGTTTCCATTAAATTTTAAACCTTTGGAACCCTTTGCGAATATTTAAAACATTGGTATTTTCTTCCTTGTTCAAACTTTGATTTCATATTGATTTACAAATTGGGCTCGATTTCCAAATCATACCTTCCTTCACTTGTTCAAGTTGTTTCCTTGGCCTGATTTCAAAATTGGTCTCAATTCCTTAATTGGGTCCCCCTATCATTATCCGAGTTGATTCCTTAGCCTAATTTCAAATACCAACTTGACTCCTCAAGTGAGCCCTTTATAACTTGTTAGAATATTTCCTTGGTTGATTTCAAGGAATGGGCCCGATTCCTCAAATCAAGCCCCATTATCACTATTTAAACTATTCCCATGGTTGATTTCAATATCGGGCTTAATTCCTCAATCATTCTCCTTCACAATATTCAAAATATTTCCTTAGCCAATTTCAACATTAGGTCTGATTCCTCAATCATGCCCCTTCTCATTGTTCAAGTTGTTGCCTTGGCCTAATTCCTCAATCGACCCCCCTTATCACTATTCAAATTGTTTCATTGGCCAATTTCAAGATTAGACTTGATTCCTCAATCAATCCCCCTTTCCACTATTTGATCTACTGTCTTGGCCTATTTCAACATCGAGCCTGATTCCTTAATAAATCCCCACATAATCAAAGTTTGAATGTACTCATATGAATCCCTATTGAAAGGAAAATGAATGACTATGCTCCAAATAAGTGGGTGGAATTATGAAGAAAAGACACTTGATAAGGAATATCCACATGGGCAACATAACCATTTTCAAGATGGAACTCACATGTCCTTCCCTATTTTTTGCAGGATCCTCAAAGTATGGGTTAAGGATAAGTTTGGTTAGAATCCCATGAGATTGAAGGATTAAGAGATAGTGATATTCCTAAATATGCTTTCAAAACCAAATACTAGGCATGTCTTTCCCAAAGAGGGTATAAGTAAGAGAACTTTCTCTTTTATAAAGGAGATTTTTTCATTAAAGAGTTGAGTTTTCCTACAATGGAAGAGGGAGAAATATAGGCAGAGGTTATAAAAAATTGATGATATGCCTGAAGCATCATATTTTTGCAACAACAAATGGATTTCTTCTCCTTCCACTACTCATCTCCTTCATTCTCATTCTTATTGTAATCATTTTCTAAGTAGTAGGTCATGTAAAGGGAAGGAATCAGGCCTAGGATAGTGTTTTTGTAATACCAACCTCAGGTGTATTTTTAGATTAATAGAGTAGCTATTTCATATTTGATACTTCTATAGTCCCCACCACTATAACTACTATTTGATTGTTGAACTATTAGATTTATTTGAAATTAGGATTGAGGTTGTTACCACTGGTCAATAATAAATTAAAGCAAGTTATGCTAGTTTTTCCTCTTCATTCTCTATCTTGTATAATTTTGAATAAACTAATGGATCTATGCTTTCCCTTCCCATTGGTTTTATGTTTGATGACTATGTACTAGGAAAATAGTTCTACCTCCTTGTTTTCCCATATTTGTTCTTTTCTATGTCATTTTCCAATTCAAACTAGCTTATGGTGCCTACGGTTTAGAAGATCATTCCTATGGATGAATATTGTTAAACCACTTTTTCGTTGGCCCTTTTTTGAATTTTGTCCCAACTAAAATTCAACATACTATTCTTATTTGAAATCAATAATAGAGATTGATTCCATGCACCACTTTTATCTTCTATAAATGGAATATGAGCTTCATCTATTAAATAGGTTGTCCTTGGGTGAAACAAATGACTCTTGCATTAGGAAATATTAAGGGTATCTCCCCTCTATCCCTAGAACTAGCTTGAAGGCCTAGAGTGGTGTCGGAAGGTGCATCATATGTAGTATGACCTATCATTTGGCCCATATAACCATGTTCATGTACTCGATATTATGAAATATGGCAGTGGCTTTAATGGAGGAGAAATCATACATATTATATATAGTTGGAAAATATTTAGGGATTAAGTGGGGTATTTGAGGCCTCAACTAACCCTAGGTCCTAGGGCCTACCAACCCATTCCCCCCCAAAAAAAAAAAAAAAGTTAGGCCTCATCGATAAAGGCTCGCTATTATTCATAACTTATTCTTTCGATGCAATTGGTTCTTTGAGATGATTTAAAGTTCTTTGATTGGTTTGCTTAACTTATTTTTTCATGAATTCTAAGGGTGGCTTGTTGAGTGGTTAGGTAATGGAACTTACTATTCTCTTAGTGTCTTTTATTAAATGAATCTGTGTTGCTAGTTTCTTGTGTTGGTAATGAATGATCTCCATGATTATTTGGATCTACATAAATACTTCATTATGAGTCCCTATGTATTGTATCTTTCTGTTTAATAGAGATATTTATTAGCAATCAAGTTTATACTTATGTTCGCTTTCTATCATCCCACTTCTCTGATTGGATAGGTTATCTCCTAATCCTTATTCGATCTTACTTCTTTCGCAAAAATAAGCCTCAATTGAATGAGTACTCAATGATTGGTTTGATCCTAAATCATGTGAAGGTAAAGAATGACTACACATCTGACATGGAATTATATGGATGGATTGATGGGATGGAAACCTAC
>JZKD02S1932964.1:355284-365737 GCA_000966675.3 Picea glauca
AGAATTAATGGCAAAGGTGACACCTGCTAAACTCGAAATTGAAAAATTTAATGATTAAAATAATTTCTAATTGTGGAAACTTAAAATGTGATATTTGTTAGTACAACAAGGGTTGCATAAGAATTTAGAAAATAAGAGGAAAAAAACTGCATCTATGACCAATAAAGAGTTGAAAGACTTGGATGCCAGAGCCCTTAGCACAATTCGAGAAGTCCTTGATCAATCAGATCTATCTAAAGAGACATCTATACACTTTAAAAATGAGAGAAGGTATGAAAAATGCATATAATTTGAATGTGTTTAATACTCTTATTTTCTATTTGAATAGTATGGATGTTAAAGCCGATGACAAAATAAGGAAATTACATTGTTATGTTCATTTCCCGAATCTTGGGATCATCTAGTTATTTCCATTAACTTTAGCACAACCGAGACTCTTGAATTTGATTATGTTGTTAGAGATCTACTGTGTGAGGAGGTGTGCAGAAAATTAAGTCTTGAAACTTCCACACTAGAAGCATTGGTGGCTAGAGGTTGGTCCACAGAAAGGGGATAATATTTGAGTAGAACATCCAGGGCTAAGTCGACAAGAAAAAAGGGTAAGGGCAGATGATAGCACTGTAATAAAGTTGGGAATCTTAAAAAGGATTGTTTTAAGCTGCAGGAGTCCAAGGAAGACTCCAAATTAGAGGAAAATCTAGTTGAATCAGGTCCAGGTATGATTGATGAAGTCTTGTCTATTAGTAATGTCTCTGAAGACTATGAAGAATATATTTTAGACTCTGGTGATTCACACCATATTTTCCCAAATAGAAATTGATTTACTTCTTATGAAGTAGTTGATAGTGGAGTTGTTCTTATGGGTAATGATAATTCTTGTAACACTATCGGTGTTGGAAGTGTCAAAATCAAAATGTTTGATGGGGTTATAAGGATATTAATTAATGTTAGAAATGTGCCCAAAGTAAAGAAAAATTCCATTTCTCTAAGAGTGTTGGATTCTAGTGGTCATGAGTTTATAGGTCAAGATGGAGAATTGCATGTATTCAAGGGTAGTTTGATGGTTATGAAGGAAAAGAAGATTGGAAATCTGTATAATCTCAAAGGAAAAACTGAAACAAGTCAAGTTGTGATAGTATCTAAGAAAGTAAGTGCACCTATGTTTTTATGGCATCGACAATAGGACCATATGAACAAGAAAGGGTTGGGGTTGTAGGTACCAGTAAGTCGTAAGTTATTTTCAGACTTTCAATCTTTGAATTTCTGCAAGTTTTATATCTCTGTCAATTACAGTGATGTAGTTAAGGGATGTATACTGTGGGATCCTACTACCCACAAAATCATCACTAGTAGATATATGTACATGGAACAATCAATAGTTGTTCAAGGTAACAAAGGGAGATTTTTTGCAAACTCAAGGAATCATTGTATGGCCTAAAGGTACCCAGGAAATTGTACAAGATGTTAGATCTTTTCATGGTGAGTGAAAATTTCTTAAAAAGTGGATATAGTCATTGTGTTTATTTTCAGAGGTTTGAAAATGGTACTTTATGTTAAGCATGTTTAATATTAGCAGGTTAGAGGCTTCGTTGACTAGGATGTTTCAGATGAAGGATCTAGGAGCAACAAAACAAATCTTGGGCATAGGAGAACACAGAGACGGGAAAAATGGTAAGATGTGGTTATCACAAGAAAAGTCTATGGAGAAGATACTGATGTGGTTCAATATGAACATTGTAAAACTAGTAAACATCCCTTTAGTTTTCCATTGTAAACTTTCTTCAAGTTTATGTCCTAGTGGTAAGGAAGAAAATGTTATGTCTCGTGTACCACATGCTAATATAGTAGGAAGATTGATGTTTGTGATGGAATGTTCAAATATTTCACATGTAGTTGGTGTTGTCAGTGGACACATGGAAAAACTAGGTGAAGAGCATGGAAATGAATGTTTCAGTATCTTAGAAGCACAAAAGCACAAACATCATCTACAATGGTTTCATGATTTAGTTTGTAGTTCTCTTAATTCAGAATACTTGGAAAAGAAGAGACCTACCTCCAGTTATGTCCTGCATGAATTAAAGGATCTATTGGGTAAGTTTGGATAAGTACATGATACAATGTTTTGTGGTGGTCGAAGCATTGTGTATTTGACTAAAATAAGTCGAATCCTATCTTCTCATTCCCTGCATAGTCGAATCAAATTCTTCAGCGTATTCGATTAACTCTGTGTGAAGAACAAGAAAATGGGGCATGGGTTTCTTATTTTGGTGATTCTATTGATTCTCGGCCTTAGCGCTTGCAATACTCGCAGATCGCTGTTAACGTAGATCGATGAAGGCATAGTTTATGGCTCCGGAGGGGCTTTTGGCTCTGGCTATAGGGTAAAAAAGTGGGCCTGAATTTGGCCATATTTTCAGGGATAGTTTGAGTTGTGCATGGATCAAAGTTTCATACATTTCAGAACTTTATTCTAGGTGTTTGGCCCCATTTTAAACCAACCCAGATGTTCAAAGAATTTATCATAGAAGTTCCATGCATTTCAGAACCTTACTCCAGGGGTTTTGCCCCATTTTAAATCAACCCAGATGCTCATTAAATCAATCAGAGTTTTAGATTGGTCTGAAATTTATAACTACACCACCGGAAAACCTGCCGAAAAAGTAACTCGAGAGGGAAGATTGCTCCCGAGTTAACCCACTCTAAGCCTAGGCTAGGGTTCTGGTGGGGGCACTAATAATGGCGTTGTAAATGGCGTAGGTTACGGGGTTGGTGGTGGGTCTGGCTACGGTGCAGGTGTCGGTGGTGCTGGCTCTGGTTTCGGTGCGGGCTCCGGGGCTGGTGAAGTCTATGGGATAGGCGTTGGAGGTGAGGGAGCTGGCTCCAGCAATGGTGCCGGTTTCAGGACTGGAGTTGGTTGGTCAACTGGGGGTTATGAGACCGGTGCAGGTAGCGGCGTTGAACACGATGAGGGCGGTTCCAGAGTTATGGCGATGGTGGTGTTGTAGGTTCGGGAGATGGGTATGGGTCTGGTGGCGGCTCTGGATATGGTGTCGATGACGATGCTCCTGTTGGTTCTGGGTTTGGGTTTGGGTATGGATCTGGTCGTGGGTCTGGCTTCGGTGCCAGTGGTGCTATTGGTGGTTCTGGCGCTAGCTATGGATCTGGGGGAGGTGCGGGAGAAGGAGCTGGCAGTGGCTATGGCGCTAGACATGGTGGAAGTGTTGGAGGTGGCTCTGGCTCCATATATGGCGGTGATGCTGCAAGGAGTGGTAGTGGTGGCAATGGCAGGTACTAGATTGAAGAGGGAAAAAACAAAGGAACAAAAAAATAACAACAACACAGAAGAATAACAGAGGAACTGATATTAGCTTGATATACAAATGTTTACATCTACCTCTATTTATAGAGGTCTTGGAAGGATCTTGAAGATCCAGAGAATTCATTAAGTGGCTGGAGTGTCAGTGGTTAAGTCGGTGGATTGTCGGTGGAGGAACTCTCTCGAAGATGGTGGAGGTTTCTAGTGGTAGGTGGAGTAGAAATTAATGCTTCCAACACTCCCCCCTAATTTCTACTACTAATTACATCAATATTTACAATGCCCAATGCTTCTCTCAAATACTCAAATTGGTATTGTGCTAAAGCCATTGTAAATATGTTTGCAAGTTGCTCCTTTGATCTGCAATGTCTCCTTCTTAACGAATAAATGTCTTGGTGTTTATCTGATTCATGTCATCATCTTTAGTTTCTATCTTCATATGGTTGGGCTTCCTTCAATTTGCTACTTTACTTTACTAGCTTCCCCTCATCATAAATCACCTTTGGATTTTACATCTTACCCCTAACCAACACCAAGTGGTTTCTAGTTGACCACAAATTTTGCTTACTAGTGGTTTTGGCTGACCATGAACTTTGCATGAATTGATTTACAGTGCACTCACTTGATATTTCTTCACTATGAGTTTCATCCTCAAACATTTTTTGCTTCTTCTTTGTACCTGCATAACATTGATTAATGCTCAAACTTTTGCATCTTCCTTTTTCACCTACAAACAACTGATCATTGATGTCGATGTCGATATAAAAAGAAATCCATATACCGAGATATATGGGTACCATTTGTTGTACTTGCTAGTTCTCTAGGTATCCTTTTCACGTACATGGTTCATCAATACATTAGACTGCTTTAGTCATAATTTAGTCCAAACCAACACACTTTGAGATTATTTAATCTCACATTTCTCCCCTTAATCTCATTCAAAACTTAAATCTGATATAAAATTCTATTGCGATTAAAACTATCACATCAACTTTCAAAAAACAAATTGTAAAAGAAAAGAATAAACTATGCACATCAACTTTCAAAAAAAATTTTGTAAAAGAAAAGAATGAATTAAATAGAAATGTTAAGTGGTGAGGAAGATTTTTCTCCATGTTTATAGAACAATAGTATTTGGGGTAAAGAGATTTTTTTCCTTAATAATATTTAATAAAATTTGATACACTATTAATTTATTATATAAAAATTAGAAAATTTGATATACTATATTATTGTTATTGTTTTTTGTAAAAGACAAAAACAACCTTGAAACAGAGTTTGATGTTTTAATCAAATTTGATAGTAAATGAAATAGAAATAGAAGCAAGGTTAATCTAAACTAGAGAAACATAAAAGTAATGGTATTGGATAACATACAATAATGAAAAGGTAAGGTATTTGGTTTAGATCATCATTAAATCAAAGTGAAAAGGTATTACGATTAGATCATTATGAAATGAATGCTATTTGAGTATAAGTTCATTATAGTGGATTTAAGTTTAGATCTATATTGGTGACTTTATTGGAATATTTAATGAGGTTTACATATTATATTGGTATTAAAGTTAGGTTATTATTTTCATATTGAAGTAGGCTATTTAGGTGTTTGTGGAGATTTTTGAATCCAATATATGCTTACTTGGCTTAGATAGTCTAAATTTATGAAAGCATTATACTTTCCAGATCATTGACATAAGAAAGACTAAGAAGTAATCTCACTTTGCAATTGGAAGAGGAGCCATGGGAAGGACCCATAGATGAAGGATTTAAATAATATTTCTATCTTCAAAATATGACGAGACCAAAAAAGATTCCAAAAATATGGCCTTGTCCATCACTCCTTTCGAGAAAAATATCCAACCTTTTCTAAAGAAGTAAGGATATCATGATAAACAAGTGTATAGGAGAACCCAAGGAAAGATAATTAAGAATTAAAACTTGAAAAAAATAGCTTCCTGCACCATCATGCAATTTGTATGGGATATTGCCACACCAAGATTGTAAACAAGTTCATAACAAATGGGTGCATCAGTTATTTGATTAATTATGTTATCATTTGGAAACAAATAAACTCGATATTGATACATTTTCAAATTAGCTAGCTTGAGGGTAGTGATTTCTGTACATTGAATAATTTGCAAAATTTGACGACTAGCTTAAAGGTAGTTGTTTCTTTATATTGAATAATTTGCAAAATTTGAGGATAGTGTTCTATCCAAAAAATATGCTTTGTCATCCCTTTGGATTCCATATTTATGTCGTAAGGTGTTATGTCCTTTACCATCTTTGTAGTCTCCTCATGGCCATCAAATCTATTCGACAACCATTGGTGCCCTTTTCATTGTCCATGTGCATTTCTGGTTGTTCATATTATATTCTCGTTTCCAGTGATGCATAATTCCTTTTTATAGAAGCAGATGTCATGTACTTCCTTTTTAGTTTCCTAGTGGCCATCAGATATGTTCGACCACCATTGGTGCCCTTTTGACCATCCATCTACACTTTTAACTATTCTTAGTCTCACTAGCAATGCATCTTCCTTCATGGTCATGGAAAAGGTTTCCAAATTTGGGTATCATTGAAAAATTGTTATAGACTCTCGCATGTAGAAATCAAAACAAAAGAGCTTGGTGGAATCATACCTCAAGAACTAGGTAGGATAGTTCAACTCATAAAATCTCAATATTTGGAGAATTTTCCAATTGCACAAAATTAGAGGCGCTGGATTCGTATGACCACTATCTAATATGTACTCTTTAAATTTTATGGAGTTGTCTAAACATTCGACCTTTTAAACTTTTTAACCAGAATCTGACGAAATAGATTTTGGTGAAATCACCATTTTCTGTTCTTTAAATTGCATTTTTGAATGTATAAATGGATTCCCTGAAAAAAACTTTGAGCACTAGAATTTTACAAACTCAATCCAACAATTTTTTATCTAACTTCAGGCAAAATTGATCGGAAAATAGGCCCATAAAAACACCAAAAAGTTGAACGTTTAGACTACGCTAAATTTTCCATGTACCATTTTGTCTTGTGCATCATTTTACACCTCTTAAGACTTTAGGTGGATTATGTTCCTAGTGTCACACCTCTCTTGAGTTTTGATGTACAACACCATGTGTCACACCTCTTTTAAGTTTTAGTGGGATATTTTTTAATTTTGGAAAACTTTGTTTTTATGCATCCCTCCTAATGTTTGTCTTATGCATACCACTTTAAAACTTATTTTTATGCATCTCTATTACAATCAATGTAATTTTGTCTTTTATATATTGCATGGAACAAAACTTTGGTGCAGTGTGATGTGTTATAGAGATGGAAAGTTTGAGGAAATGTGATATGTTGCACGAAGAAAATCTTTGCATGATATATCGTAAGGGAAGAAAACTTCAAATTCTACAATATGTCACATAAGTGAAAACTTTTGGTCCATATGATGACTCGCATGAAAAGAAAGATTCGAAGGATGTGATGGTAGGGAGTATGTAAAGGAATTCTTTTAGAAATTTTCCCTTTGTTATGATGAATTTAAGTTTGAGAAAATACGATTTGTTGTTGTGATGTGTTGCAGAGATAGAAATTTTGAGGAGATGCAATATGTCACAAGAAGAAAAAAGTGTGAATATATTACAAGGAAAGAAGAATTCTTATTCTACGATATATCATGCAAGTGGAAACTTCTGGTCCATGTGATGACTTGCAAGGAAAGAAATATTTGAAGGATGTGATGGCAGGGATAATGCAAATGAGATCTTTTAGAAATTTTCCCTTTGTTGCGATGAAAGAAAGTTTGAGAAATTGCAATGTGTCGCATGGAAAAACACTTTGTCGCAATGCAATATGTTGTGATAAAGAAAATTTTGGAGCGATGCGATATGTTGTGGACAAATGCATTTGAAATGTGATATGCAATATGTCATGGCCTCCATCAACTTTTTAGTCACCTGTGTTGCACCTCTCTTTGTTTTTTTTTTTGTGATATGTTTTAATCTTGGAAAACTTCAAGTTCTTATACATCCCTTATAATTTTTTTCTTATGCATGCCCCTTTAAAACTTGTCTTTATGTGACCCCTTTAAAAGAATGGTTTATCCTTTATGTATCACATGAAATAAAACTTTGGTGTGGTGCAATGTGTTGAAAAGGTAGTAAGTTTGAGGATATGTGATATGTCACATGAAAACAAAACTTTGTGTGATATATCGCAAAGGAATACAACTTTATTGTCTACGTTATGTCATGCAAGTGGAGAATTTTGGTCCATTTGATGAATCACAAGGAAATAAATATTCGAAGGATGTGATGGAGGGAGGATGAAAATGAGTTTTTTTAGAAATTTTCTCTTTGTTATAATTAAGGAAAATTTGAGAAAGTGTGATATGTCACACAAAAATAAACTTTGATATGATATGTCGTGATGTGATATGCCAAAGGAAAGTTTAAAGTGATATGATATGTTGTGACAAAGGAAAGATTAAAGTGATGCACGATGTAATTAAGCACATTTTTGGAAGATATTAAAAGAGAGTTTCGAATCAATTTTGGAAAAATTCTAAGGATAAAACTTACTCTCAAACAATGGGAAAAAATAATGCTCATCTTGTTGGAATATGTAACTCCTACTTGTCTTAGGTGTGATCATATTTTTGCTTATTATGATTATTTTTCATAATTAGGTAAATTTTATTTCTACTTAGAGTGTGTTCCTAGTCTTTGGGAAGTTGTTGGAACTAGTTAGATTTGAGAGACTCTCTCCAACTAGATGTTTCCTAAATTGGTGAGGTTGAGATATTTGTTCAACCAAGTAGATTAGTTTGTCTATATTGAGACAAAGCTTCATGCATTTATATGTACTCAATTTCATTGTTTAATAGAGCCATCATCACAATTTTGGTTTGTGTAATAATGTCTACTCTCCCTTCCATGTTTCCTCTCATGGTATCAAAGCAGGACTAGGCTTGACTCCCTCATGGGAGGGCCCAAAGAAATGGAAGCTTGTGAGTGTAATCTACTGTAGGAGTAGATTCCTACACGGTATGTGTGCGTTATATGAGACTTTGCTTGGGAGGGCCCAAAGAAATGGAAGCTTGTGAGTGTAATTATTGTAGGAGTAGATTCCTATACAGTGAGAGTAGAGTATGTGTGAGTTATATGAGACTTTGTTTGTTCGTTAGTGTTTGAAGCCATCTTGGGTGAAGATTTGTGTGTTCCTGTAGAAGAAATATAACTCGACCTTGAAGATTGGTCCCGAATAGAAGCAACACCTCTAGTTTCGTCAAGATGGTTTCTATTTCTGATGTAATCGGCCTGGATATCACATTGTAGGTCAGAGATAGTTGTCGAAGCTCTATCCAGTTGAGAAGAGAAGGTGATATGACACCGCTGAGACGATTTTGTAATACATTAAGAAACATGGTGAGCAGGTTGATTTTCAGAGGAATAGTTCCCGTCAACTGATTTAAAGATAATTCAATCTTTCTTAGCATTGAACAAATTCTAAGGGCCCCAAGAATTGAAATTGTGTGTTTGTTCCCGTAAGAGTCCAGCAATTGTAGGTTCTTTTAGTGGTCGAAGGCATCCCAGAGCCCTGGTTATGTGACTTGTGAATCCATTATGGGAGAGATCGAGAGACTGGAGGAGCGATAAATTCCAAGGTGGGAAGGTTTGGAGTCGTTCAAGCTCATGTTACTCAGATTGTAACTCACAATTAGGGTGTGTTTCTATTGTGTGAAAGGAGAGGAGTCGCAGTTGAAATCTATGGAGGTGTTGTATGGCATAGAAGCCAGTCATAAGAGGAGAAATAGAGTAATCATGTTAAAGGATATTTTTTAATTTTTTCTTGAATAATCTGACAACTATCATCTAAGGAACTATGTGTGGGTGTCATATTACACGTTGCTGCAAAGAAGTTTCTATCAATAGCATGATCCACGGTGACGATGGATGGTGAGTTTACTGAGAATGGGGATCCCAACGCCAACATGAGCATGAATAAGGGGCACCTTGATCGATGAAGATGGTGCACAAAGGGAATGGTGGAGAATTGAGTTCAGTTGACACGGCCACGAAGTTGAAGGCCCATACTAACTCTGACAAAGAAAACTGGCACAAGATGTAAATATTCTTGGAACGAAACAAATTAAGGCTCTCTTCCATGACGACAAGTTGAGACTTTTGTGATCATTGCTGGTGTGATTATTCCTTATTTAGATAGAAGCTAGACGAGCGAGTTGAAGCCGACAGGAGCTAGTTGAAGCCCACACTAGCATAAAGGAAGACTAATTATAGTTGTGTGAAGGTCAAGAAGCCTATGGAGATCGAGGTTGTACAGCTGATCTAGAATGACCGTGAAGAGAAACATGTGGAGCCTCCTAAACTCAATGTGTGATACATTGTTAGATTTGATGAACCTTACAATTTCTTGTTAAAGTGTAGAAACTCCAAAGAAATATAATTTATTAGTGACATTCATAAAAGTATTGGAGAATTAGAAACATTTTTTTTGAGTAGCTAACTCAATATGAATATAGTGGTTTTGTTAGAATTAGCTGGTTTAACAAATCACAAGTGAATCCAAGAAAATGAATTGATTGTGACATTGAAGGTCCAAAGATCAAATACAC
Organism: Picea glauca; assembly: GCA_000966675.3. Lineage (NCBI taxonomy): Eukaryota > Viridiplantae > Streptophyta > Pinopsida > Pinales > Pinaceae > Picea > Picea glauca. The sequence goes on from JZKD02S1932964.1 coordinate 365,229, forward strand.
AGATGAAGACTCCAAAAATGTGACCATTGTAGAGGACTAAGATGATATTATCTCTTGTTGAAGATTTGATGTCATGCTTGACAAATTTTTGTGATGTAAAATCATTTTTTAGTTTGAGTGGTAGAGGGTGTAGTAGTTGGAAAGGAAAGTTTAACTACATGTTACCTCTAATTGTGTATTGATGGTAAATTGTTTGATAAATTGATGTAATATTGACTTAGATATGTCCCATATCCATACTATTTTCCTAATGAATTGGTGAATGCCATGGATGGTACCCAGGTGTCTTGGTAGATGGAAGTATGTCCACAAGATGACTAATTTCTCAATGTTTATAGTCATGGTACCATTGTTTGGCCCAAAAGGTATGGTTGGTTCCTAGATGGTATGAGTTCGGCAATTTTATAAGTGAATGGAGGAGCATAATTTTTTTGTTTGTTCTGAAATGGAAGTGAGTTGTATTTTTCTCGCCTGAGAAACCAAAGTTTGATGGAAAACATAATTTTGAG
>JZKD02S1932964.1:387755-400949 GCA_000966675.3 Picea glauca
AAGTAATTTTTAAATATGATTAGGTAAATGTAAAAAAGTAAACACATAAACGGATGTCTTTATAATAGCTAGGAAGTTAATGATTGAAATCACAGCCATTTATTTTGTGTGACAATATTCCAGCCATATTTAATCCTGTCCATAAAAAACTTATTAAGTACTACATCCCTATTAAATCTATCCATTATCAATAGGTATACGTCTTTCGGAATATCCCAATTATTATGTATGTGTTTGTTTAAGCCTCGAAAACGCCATGATTGTCTGCTCAAATTCCCATTGCTTTCTGAAATAACAAAGAAATCGGATTATTACAGTCGCCTACTATTGCTCTTTCTCTATCACGTGAAATAATTATCTTTCTTTACGTAGAAGTTTTTGTGGATTAAACTGATACAAACTTTTGATTTTCGCTAGATAATTTTTTTTTTATTTCCATGTGGTTCGGAAATCTATAAATCTATAAGTACTTGTTACATTTTCTTTAATTCGAAGAACATTTAAGTATTTTTATTACAATTTAAAAGTTCAAACATGTCACTTGCTAGATTTGAATTTTGGTGGGAAAACATCTTTAGAAATACACTCACCATTCAAACATGTCACTTGCTAGATTTGAATTTTGGTGGGGAAAACATCTTTAGGAATACACCCACCCAATTGACAAGATACATTTTAAGTTGTTAATATAAATATCTAATAAATTTTAAGTTGTTAATTTAAATGTTTAATAAGTATTTTTTTTACAATCCTATTTAAAAATCCAAACATGTTACTTGTTAGATTTGAATTTTGGTGGAAAACATCCCTCAAAATACACTCAATTGACAAGATACAGTTTTAAATTATTAATGTAAATGTTCAATTACCTTCTCGAAGACTTATAAAAAGCAATTAGGTCTTAAAATATATATGATTGGAGTGATTAACTAAATCAACTTCAATTATATTAGTAGGTATTAAAATATATATGATTGGAGTGATGAACTAAATCAACTTCAATTATATTAGTAAGAGAAAATAGAGTAGACCTCCAAGAAGGTGCTAGCTTAAGGAGTAGATTAATAAAGAAGGATGTAAAATATATAACACAATTGATGAAGTTATTTGATTTTATTTTTTAAGTGAAAATGTAGTAGATATTATCATATAAAGGAGGTTTTTAGAGATACAAGTGATGAAATTATTTAATTTCAAATTTAAATATAATTAATATATTTATTAAGAGAGTTATATGGTTAATCTAGAGATGGAAGTAATGAATTTATTTTATTTCAAAGAAGAATTTGAAGATAAGAGTAATGAAGTTATTTTACTTATATTTTATTACTAAGAAGAAATGTAGTTAATAACCAAAGGAGATTTTTTTTTTTTTTGTAAGTAAGAAGTTTAATATATTAAGGTCCTGCCACAGGCAAAAGAGAGTTCCAAAATACAGTGATGGATTTGCTGAAATTATTGGGCTGCCCCAACAGAGGGGAAACCAACCCAGTCAGCAGCTTAGTGAGCTTAAGCATACTGATAAACTATAAAGAGTAATGTGTAAGACAAAGTGGACAACCATAAAAACAACAACTAGATGACACAAATTCTAAAACAACAATAGCCTAGACGCCTGACATGTAACCTGGTCAGGTGGCGTTGTGATCTCTTGTGCATGGTTCCTCTTTGACAACTGTCGTCCCGTCCCCCCACTGCACCTCGACCTCCTCCTTGGTCTTAGTTCCAAGGTCGTGCCGCGCGGTTTCCTTCTCAGCCATGGTTGCACTCCCAGTCCGTTTCAAATCCGTCTCTGCTGCACTCTGCGTTCCCACATCTCTAGCTGTGGTAGCTGCCCTTGGTTCCTGCTTCGAAGTCGCACACGCATTGACCTCTCCTTCGGCGGTGTCTGCTTCGGGTTCCTGCCTCGAGGCCGCTCCTTCTAGGGTCGAGAGGAAGGTCTCATACATCGAGGAAAGGAGTTGAAGGAAGAGCGTCACTTTGTCATTTGTCAGTTGCAACCGAAATTGCAGGTCCTCCACCCCCTGGCGGAGTTCAAATACGAGGCCGTAGAGGATGGCCAAATTGTCTTTTACCTACTCACCAGTAGTGGTGTCAAAGGAGGGGAGCCCAGAACTCCCAGGCTTCCGCGCTGAAGGTGGTGGCCCTTCTCCTAAGACTCTTGGAAAAGTTGAACGATGGGGCTGGGTCGGTTCAGTCATAGGCAGAGTGGGGAGGAGATGCAAAGATGAACCAGGCGGTCGAGGAATAATTTTGAGGCAGTTGATGCTCGCTGTCGGCGTAGAGGGAGGGGTATTGCTGCTGTGCGCCAACTGGAGCTGAAGGGATGGACCAGAGGAAGGCATAGAAGGAAAAAAAAATGAGGGTCGCCGAGGTCTCCAAGGAGAACCCCACCGTGGTCTCCCTCTTAGACACCACTTGTGTTTAGGCATCAATTGCACGCAGCGAAGGTCGCAGGGTTGCGTGTAGTAAGGAGCCCCCAAGGACCAGTGGACACAATCATAGAACAACCATGGCAGCAAGGGGGAAAGCCCATCAAACCACCAGCAAAGACAATGAACAGAGGCCAGAACTAGAGCCGTAACAAAATGCGGAGGATGAGCGTATGCAATAACAACCTTTCCCATTGCCATAATAGCGTAAAACCGCAGGAGGGTGGTGGATGGTGGCACGAGCCCGTCACATGGCTCCGCGCCTTGTTGGAAAATGCCGTCCTCCTGCATGCGCCAGGTAGCCTCCACTAACACTCCATCCGGGGTAACCAAAGGAAAAATTAAAAATAAAAGTAATTAAGTTATTTTACTTATATTTTATTACTAAGTAGAAATGTAGTTAATAACCAAAATTTTATTGAAATGATAAAGTTATATGGTCCTGATTTTGTTATTAAGTAGATACTTAAAAACTTTGAAGAGTATTTATTATTTAGTAACTTCAATTAAATTAGTAAATATAAAATTTGTTGGATGGTAAGTATTTTAAATATTATAAAAATAAAAATCATTTTATAGTTATAAATTTGAAGAAATTAAAATATATGATAACAAAAAGTTAAATTATTAAACTTTTATAATTTTTTATTTTTTACATATGATAATAAAGATTTAACTATCAAAATTTTATAATTTTTACATTTTTAACATAATAAATATAAATTTATGGATTTCACAGTTATAAAAATATATTTTGATAGAAGTAAAAATATTAGATTAAAAAAATTAACATTTTATAATCTTAGATTATCAAAAATAAAAATAAAAGTAATTATCAAATTTTTATAATTTTTAATGAAAAATTAACTTATCACCTCTGAATAATTATTCCTCCACCCCTTCTTTGTTCTAGTCACCATTTATTCCCAATAAGAACTTTACTATTTATTAATATTATCCCTATGAGGAGATGTTAAAATTCGTCGACATGGTGACTAAAAATATCTAGTCACCATTTATTTCCAATAAGATCTTTTACTATTTATTAATATTATCTTTATAAGGAGATGTTAAAATTCATCAACATGGTTTTTAAGGATATTAAATGAGTTTTTTAACAATTTTAATTAAATAATTTTTTATAATAGTTTGTTAAAATACATTCTACATGTATTTAATTAAAATATTGTTTACTTTTAAGTATAAAATCAAAATTTCTACATTTTTTTATTTTATCCCTTCCAAAGGGTTTGTTAGATTTCTCCAACCCATTTAATTCACTAATCCTAAATATAATAACACACTTATCTACTAATACACTTATTATCCCAAGACACATACATGCACATATCCTTGGAAATAAATTTATGTAAATAGCTAGGGTGACCTCCTCAAACCATCCATCCCAACATCACATAGCACAACCAATGAAGGTAGAAACTAGGGTCACTTTCCTAGGGAGTTTGCACCAATCAAATCAACATCCCACAAGGTGGGAAACCATGAAGGCATCTTGTTTGATTGTGTATCATATTGTCTAATCATGTAGTTGGGATCATCTTTCTTATATATCTTTCTTATATTAGTGGGTTGGTCGGCTCTATGGTCAATAAATAATTCAACAATTATTTATTTTGTTATATTAATGTTGGTTGATTAGTACTCTCTCTCAAATCCATTACAATAACATACTCATTAAGAGCTCAAGATGTCACTTGTGGGAATTGAACTTGGGTGGGGAGGATAAAAATAATTCCTCCCAACCACCTAGGCTAAACCCAATTGACTATTTATAAATACACATGTGTTATCAACACATGCAGATTGTTTTATGAATGAAACTAATGATGTATTTTTTGTTCCACACTACATTTGATTGCATGGAGCTTCATCAAAGGTAAAATATATTTAAATCGGAACATGTGCATGTTATTAAAGAATGTGTGAATTCCTAAAAATAATAACAGGTGCACATTCTCATTGCAATGAATAGGGAACCAACTTTGTTTACCCACCCATAAGTAAAGGAATTTGTCCTAACAAGGCATGTACCCCTTATTAAATATTATTAATCATTGGGCATCAAGGGTCTAATATCAAGTCAAATATGACTCTCCTTTCAAGTAAATATCAAACATGGGATCATCCTAGAATGAGGACTCCAACTATAAATATAAAACACATAATTTCTGATGACAACCTGCTCTCAGCAGCAGCCGCTTCCACTAGGACCTTCTCTTCTCTGGCCCGAAGAGTTAGGTTACTCTTCCAATCCCATATCGGGACCTTCCGTCACCCACAGGTTACTTGGTTGATCTCCCCTTCTGCAAAATGGGAAATCGACGTTCGCGCTATCGCGAACCCTGGGTGCACTTCCCGTGCGATTCAAACCTCCGAGCTTCGATCCTCGATGGTCAACGGTCAACCCTCGGGATATCACCACTCGCGATGTCAACGCCCTGTTTTTCTAAACTCTGAGTCCCGAGGTGTCGATTCCTCGAGATTGCGCCACCTGTATTCCACTAACCTTCAGGGCCCCACGCTGCCACGTCGCTTCGGGACTTCGTAGATCGCAAATCCACGATACAAGCCCCTGTTGTTGAAAACTCTGAACGCCGAAAGCCGAGCTCCGACCTTCCGGGATCGCGTGCCACCTGCCCTTGTCAAAATCGATGGTCCCGATTAACTCGGGAAATCGTGACTCGTGATTCCAACGGCTCTATGCCTTACCTCATCAACCGCTGAATGCCAAACCCCGATGGGCTTTTATCCTTCGCGTGCCAAGGTGCTAGCTCCTGCGTAGCTTCTCCACGATGATTTCAAGTCATCGATTCTCTTCCTCTTGAAGAGTGCTTCGCTCCGAAGCCTTTCCTGCTCAAACTTCTCTTGGTCCTTTTTTCCGGAAATCACAAGGGACTATTCCTCCTGTGCTTCCCCAGCTCTGATTCTTCAAAGTATTCTGCGTAAGCTACTTACGCTCGACCTTCAACCACTTTCAAGGGTTGAACTCAGCCAGACTCTATGTCCTCCTGACAATAGCAGTCCTGTCTTCTTTTTCTCAGGCTCGCCTCTGAGACTTCACGTTCAACCTGCACTTCCCTTGCATGGCTCAAAAGAACCCAATTCAACTCTGGGCGATTGAGAATAAAAGTTTAACCATTGAGCCTCATCAACGCACTCTATGCAGATGAATTCGACTGCACTCTATGCAGGAATCTCCTGGCTCAAACAGAGAAACAATTTGAAACTTATTCTCGCCTCTCTCCCAGATTTCTAATCTGCCATGAAATTACATATGCAACATATACAACGAAATCATAATAAGAAGCAAGTATGCAACAACATACTATCAACAACACACAGAGAATAATCACAACCATGGAATTGAATCAAAGCTTTCTTATTAATTCAATATCTATACATGGGGATTCTTCACAGGTTCTCTGCTCTGCTCTTCTTGCTCTCTATGCTAATGTTGAATGCTCTAAATTATGAATACAATAATACAAAGGAGGGTGCCTATATTCTGTTTTCCTTCTCGAAAGAAAAACTGTCTAATCTAGACTTAATTAATTTATCTACTTGCATTAAATCTAATAAATGCCTCAACTACCTAAGGACGAGAGCTTATCTGCTCAAGGTCCGTTACAATGTACAAGTGCGCTTCATTACACCAATGCATTAATGTTTGGCGCACCAAATATCAAAATATTTTAAAGTTTGAATGCTGGCACTGTCCAGCTGTCTTTTCTTTGCTCAACGCGCTGGCTCACTTGATGAGGTGTGGATGCTCCTGCATCATACTCCTCGGCTCGAAAAATTTCATGGGCTCCTGTCCATGAGCTCCTGCACGGCGTGACCATGCTTCTGTATGACTGCCTCTGTTTCCCAGCTGGCATCCTCCACTGGGTGATTCTTCCATTTCACCAAGTATTCAAAATATTGCTTTCTCCTGGTCTTCCTTCCTATTCTTTTATCCAGTATGCACTTCATCTGAGGCTTCTGTGCAACTGGAAATTGTTTCTACCACTGGATCATTGGTTCCTCAGTTCTAGTGTCTGCTTCTCCAGCCCTGTATGGGTGTAAATCCGAAACATTGAATATCGGAGATATCCCGATGCCCTCTGACAACTCAAGCTCGTATGCATTTTCTCCAAATTTCTTCAGGACTCTGCATGGCCCAATCTTCTTCATCTTGAGCTTGTTGTATGTTCCCCTTGGGAACCTTTCTTTCCTCAAGTGCGCCAGAACCATGTCTCCAACTTCAAAATGAAGTTGTCTCTTCCTTTGGTCGGCTCTGCGCTTATACTCTTGATTGGACTTCTGTAATCGCTGCTTCACCTGCGTGTGAAGTTCCTGCATCGCCTCAGCGAATCTTTCTGCACTCGCACTGCTAGTTTCAGCCTGTTCTGACTCCCTGATCTCAGAAACTCCCCTCGGCTGTGTCCCATACAAAATTTGGAACGAACTTCTGCCTGTACTCCGATTCACCAAATCGTTGTACGCAAACTCTGCCTGTGGAAATATCTGGTCCCAACTACTATGGTGCTCTGTCACCAAGCTTCTCAATAGATCTCCCAGACTTCTATTCACCACCTCTGTTTTCCCATCCGTCTGTGGATGATAAGCTGAACTAAATGCCAGATTTGTTCCCAGCTTCTTCCATAGCGTCCACCAAAAATGACCTATGAATTTGGTATCCCTGTCCGAGACTATGCTTCTCGGCAATCCATGCAATCTGACGATTTCTTTGAAAAACAAGTTCGCGATGTGAGTCGCATCGCTGGTCTTCTGACATGGTATGAAATGTGCCATATTCAAAAACCTGTCCACCACCACAAAGATGGAATCAACTCCTCACTGGGTCCTCGGCAGACCCAAAACAAAATCCATACTGATCGCCTCCCACGGCCTCTCAGGTATGGGCAATGGCTGATAGAACCCAGTGTTCTGCTTTTGGCCCTTCGCATGTTGACATATCCTGCATTTGTCAACAAACCTCTTTACGTCTGTTTGCATGCCTGGCCAAACATATGATTCACTTAGCTTGGTGAATGTTTTGTCATGTCCAAAATGACCTGCTAAGCCTCCGCTGTGTTTTTCCTTCACCAAATTCTCCTTCATGGAGCAATTCGGAATGCACAATTGATTGCCCTTGAACAACAATCCATCCTGGATCATAAAATCAATCCACAGACTCTGATCTATAAGAACCGGATTCTTGATTGACTCGTATGCTTCTCTGAAGTCTGCATCACCTGCATACATATCTTTCAGATTCTCAAAACCCAAGGTTCTAACTCTGAACTCCTGCAGCAACAAACATTTCCTGCTCAAAGCATCAACTACTTTGTTAGCAGTCCCCGAAATGTGCTTGATGACAAATGTAAAATTCTGCATATACTCTACCCACTTCGCATGCTTCTGGTTCAAATTCTCCTGTTGACTCACGAACTGCAATGCATGATTATCGCTGTACAAAACGAATTCCTTGGGTATCAAGTAATGCCTCCACTTCTTCAATGCCTGTATGACGGCATAGAACTATTTGTCGTACGTTGAGTATTTCATCTTGGCATCATCCAATTTCTCGCTATAATAAGCCACAGGTCTGTCATCCTGACTTAAGACCCCTCCAACAGCATACCCACTGGCATCACATTTCACCTGAAATGTTTTCTCAAAGTCAGGCAACACCAGCACTGGTTTGTCTGTTATCTTTCGCTTCAACAGATTGAAGCTCCTCTCAGCCTCAGCCGTCCAGTGAAAAACCTTGTGCTGCTTCTTCACTGTGTCCATCATTGCTACGCTAATTCCACTGAAATTACGAATGAACTTTCGGTAGAAACTAGCCAAACCATGAAAGCTCCTTACCTCAAAAACGTTCCTCGGTGATGGCCAATTTATGATTACTTCAACCTTCTTAGGATCCATCTTTAATTCATTCGCCGAGATTACAAAACCCAAATAAATGAGTTATGTCTGCATGAACGAGCACTTCTTCAAATTTATCAGTAGCTTCTCCTGATGTAGCCTCCTCATTATGATGGCCAAATGTCTCAAGTGTTCAGACCTGGTCTTGCTGAAAATCAGTATGTTGTCTAGATACACGACCACAAATTTGCCAATGAATTCCTGCAGGACTTCATTCATCAGCCTCATAAATGTTCTCGGCGCATTTGTCAAGCCAAACGGCATGACCAACCATTCCTACAAACCTTCGTTTGTCTTGAATGATGTCTTCCATTCATCTCCCTCTCTCATCTGGATCTGATGATATCCACTCTTGAGATCAATCTTCGAAAAATAATTTGCCCCACTTAGGCAATCCATCAAGTCATCCATTCTTGGCAGTGGAAATCTGTACCTGATGGTGATTTTATTTATCGCTCTGGAGTCTGTACACATTCTCCAGCCTCCATCCTTCTTCGGACTTAGTACTGTCGGAACAACACACAGACTCAGACTCTCTCTGATCAATACTTTGTCCTGTAGATCCTGTACCTGCCTTTTGACCTCCTCGTTCTCCTGAGGTGTCATTCTGTACGCTGCCTTATTCGGCAAACTTGCCCTGGGTATGAAGTCTATATGGTGACTCACACTCCTCATTGGTGGCAACGAACAAGGTAGTTCATCCACGATGATATCAGTGAACTCTCCCAGTAGTTCCTGAATCTCCTCTGGCAAGTCGTCCACTCTTGTGCTTTTCAAGACAATTCTTGGCTTCCTGACAACAAAGAATTGTGGATCTTCATTCTTCTCCAGCTCGGTGAGAAGTTCTTTTCCACTCATGAGAAGTATCGTGCTGCTCACTTCTGGCTTAACCTCCTTATCCTTTATTGGCAGCAGTGTGTGTGTTTTCCCATCCTTCTCCAAGGTATATGTGTTCATCCTCCCATCATGAACAACATTTCTATCAAACTTCCATGGCCTACCCAATAATACATGAAATAAATCCATGGAAATGACATCACATAGAATTTTATCCCTATATTCACCCATTTTAAATTCAACCAAGCATTGCCTCGTAACACTTAATCGGTGTCCTTTCTACAGCCATGACACTTTGTATGGACTCGAGTGCTTATTGGTTGTTAGCTCCAACTTTTCCACCATCTCGGTTGAAACGAGATTGTTAGTACTACCACTGTCCACTATGACCTTGCACTTCCAGCCCTTGGTCTTGCACGTGGTCCGGAACAGTCTGCATCTTTGCGCTGTGTCCTCCACCTCTTTCTCAGGTTTCAAGAGAACTTTGTGCACTGTCAGCGACTTCCCACTTCCGCTGTCTTCACTCTCAACATCACGCCTCTGCGCCTCTGTGATGTGAGCTTCACTTCTGTCCGGCTTCCTGTCTGGACAGTCAACGGCTTTGTGTCCATCCTTTCCACATGTAAAACATGTGATAACTCCACCTCGGCCTCTTCCTCTACCTCGGGTACGAGGAAAAGTGTTCACGTCGGCATATCCGCCACCCTGCTCCGTATGCTGCCTCCTCGGCTCAACATATTTTTTCCTCTGTTCTGTTTGTGGCTTCCTTTGCTGTGAGTTTCCACCTTTCTCAGCCTTACCCTGAGGTCTTTGCCAATCCTCCTTGGGATTCTGAGTTCTATCTTAGGTAATTTCCTTGCCTCTGGGCTTACTCCTTCCTCACCCTCACTGTCCCTTCTTGCGGTTCAGCTTCTCCTCGGCTTTCAGAGCCATCTGATACGCATCCTCAAATGTTCGGATGGTCAGCATGCTCAATTAATCCTGAATGTCATACCTCAACCCATTTAGGTATCTCGCCACCTTTTTGTCATCACTTTCCCGATGACCAGCTCGAATGTTGAGCCTGTAAAATTCTTCGGTGTACTCCTTCACTTTCATCATCTTATGTCTTAGGTTCTGCATGCTCCTTAACAGTGTGATCTGGTAGTCTCTTGGGATGAATTTCACCTTCATCTTCACGATTATCCTATCCCAGCTCTTGATTTTTTATTTTCCTTTGCGGTGCCTATCAGCCTGCAACTCATCCCACCATAAGGCTGCATGTTGCTTCAACTTGGTTACATCATGCCTTACCTTCTTATCCTCTTCGATATCTTCGTAATCGAAGTAGGTGTCGAGTGCTTGGATCCAATCCAGCAACTCTTCAGCATTTAGACTCCTCTCATAAACGAGAATTTCCATCTTCGTCTTTGAGCTCATCTTGGAGATGGCTCTGATCAACCTCTCTGTTGATGCGTCTTCTGCTGAGACCTCTTCTACATCGTGTCCAGCTCCCTCTTCAACATCGGAATCGCTGAACTCCCCAGCGCCAGCTCCGCGCCTTTGGGTGGTCTCCATCTCTTCGAGTCTCGCCCTGAGATCTCGTATTTGACGCTCCATCTCTGGATTCCCTGTCGGCCTTCCTCTTCTTCGGGCATCCCTGTCTTCACGATCAGGTGACTGCCTCTCCCTTCTGGCCAGCATGGTGAAATCAGCTTCTCCCTGCTCTGATACCACTTGATGACAACCTTCTCTCAGCAGCAGCCGCTTCCACCAGGACCTTCTCTTCTTTTTCCCGAAGAGTTAGGTTACTCTTCCAATCCCATATCGGGACCTTTCGTCACCCACAGGTTACTTGGATGATCTCCCCTTTTGCAAAATGGGAAATAGGCGTTCGCGCTATCGCGAACCCTGGGTGCACTTCCTGTGCGATTCAAACCTCCGAGCTCCGATCCCCTATGGTCAACGGTCAACCCTCGGGATATCACCACTTGCGATGTCAACGCCCTGTTTTTCTAAACTTTGAGTCCTGAGGTGTCGATTCCTCGAGATTGCGCCACCTGTATTCCACTAACCTTCAGGGCTTCACGCTGCCATGTCGCTTCGGGACTTCGTAGATCGCAAATCCACGATACAAGCCCCTGCTGTTGAAATATCCTAATGCCGAAAGCCGAGCTCCGACCTTCCGGGATCGCGTGCCACCTGCCCTTGTCAAAATCGACGGCCCCGATTAACTCAGGAAATCGTGACTCGCGATTCCAATGGCTCTACGCCTTACCTCGTCAACCACCGAATGCCAAACCCCAATGGGCTTTTATCCTTCGCGCACCAAGGTGCTAGCTCCTGCGTAGCTTCTCCACGATGATTTCAAGTCGTCGATTCTCTTCCTCTTGAAGAGTCCCTCGCTCCAAAGCCTTTCCTGCTCAAACTTCTCCTGGTCCTTTTTCTCGAAAATTACAAGGGACTATTCCTCCTGTGCTTCCCCAGCTCCGATTCTTCAAAGTCTTCTGCGTAAGCTACTTACGCTCGACCTTCAACCACTTTCAAGGGTTGAACTCAACCAGACTCTATGTCCTCCTGACAATAGCAGTCCTGTCTTCTTTTTCTCAGGCTCGCCTCTTAGACTTCACATTCGACCTGCACTTCCCTTGCATGGATCGAAAGAACCCAATTCAACTCTAGGCGATCAAGAATAAAAGTTTAACCGTTGAGCCTCATCAACGCACTCTATGTGGATGAATTCGACTGCACTCTATGCAGGAATCTCCTGGCTCAAAAAGAGAAACAATTTGAAACTTATTCTCGCCTCTCTCCCAGATTTCTAATCTGCCATGAAATTACATATGCAGCATATACAACAAAAGCATAACAAGAAGCAAGTATGCAACAACATAATATCAACAACACACAGAGAATAATCACAGCCATGGAATTGAATCAAATCTTTCTTATTAATTCAATATCTATACATGGGGATTCTTCACAGGTTCTCTGCTCTGCTCTTCTTGCTCTCTATGCTAATGCTGAATGCTCTGAATTATGAATACAATAATACAAAGGAGGGTGCCTATATTCTGTTTTCCCTCTCAAAAGCAAAACTGTCTAATCTAGACTTAATTAATTTATCTACTTGCATTAAATCTAATAAATGCCTCAGCTACCTAAGAACGAAATCTTATCTGCTCAAGGTCCGTTACAATGTACAAGTGCGCTTCATTACACCAATGCATTAATGTTTGGCGCACAAAATATCAAAATATTTCAAAGTTTGAATGATGGCGCTCTCCAGCTGTCTTTTATTTGGTCCACGCGTTGGCTCGCTTGATGAGGTGTGGATGCTCCTGCATCAATTTATATCCAAGGGTAGATGAGACAAATAATAGAAATCCTAAACCTTGAGAAATAACATGCTTAATAATAACTTTGAGGGGGAAAACACGACATGTTTTCGAAGTGAAATTTATCAAAAACTAATTACCAAGGAAATATCTACCATTATCCACAATAGATTGATACTTGATAAATCATTAATAGAAATAATAGTAAATAAGAAACTCTCTATAATCAACAATAACATCTACCATCACAAACAACTCGCACAATAATCTCCATGCACCAAGTGGTGTGATCCGGATTATTTTCGGCACGAAATGAGAGCGGAGATATAATAAAGAAATGTACAGAGATATTGCAGATATTCAATAATATAACAGAAATGTATCAGAGACGCAACCATAAACACAGATATATAGTAATACACAATTTCCATTAATCAGATAAATGTACAGAGACTGTAAAAATACAAAGTGAAAGACTCGCTAGAATGGTGACAGTTTATCTCTGAGAAGAGATGTGAAGGCTACTCGCATTCACAAGAAGATGGTTACAATGAGGCTTTGGAGGCCTTTTTACAATAATCGGGAATGCCAAAAGTTCTATACATCCAAAAACCTAACCCTAGGAGATGAAGCGCCAAAAGTCATGTGGGCCCCGTTTGGGTAAGTTGGTGCAT
>JZKD02S1932964.1:402749-457429 GCA_000966675.3 Picea glauca
AGAGACTGTAAAAATACAGAGTGAAAGACTCGCTAGAATGGTGGCAGCTTATCTCTGAGAAGATATGTGACGGCTACTCGCATTCGCAAGAAGATGGTTACAATGAGGCTCTAGATACATTTTTACAATAATTGGGAATGTCAAAAGTCCTAGACATCCAAAAACCTAACCCTAGGAGATGAAGCGCCAAAAGTCATGTTGGCCCCGTTTGGGTAAGCTGGTGCATCAACTTCCCGGGGTCGTAACTTTTGCATACGATCTCCATTTTAGGCGTGTGATAGCTTGTTGGAAAGGTATCGTCGAGGATATTCATTTTGGGGGCTCAATCATGCCTTCGTCTATCATTGAGAACCTCTATCTCGAAAAAACTTCATTTAGGCCCCCAAAATGGCCCTGGAAGTGAAAACCTGCTAAAAATAGTAAATTGCCAAAATGGCCAGAAAAATGTTTTGAGCCATTTGGAAAATGTGGGTGGCCCCCGATATCCATCTGGATCATGGTGTTGCATTTCTTCTACTCACAATATTGGTACAACCTTGTAGCTAGTTCAACCTTAAGTATATTTGTTTTTTATTCTAGCTTCTTAGGTCACACATAATCTTGTTCCATCATAAAAAAAAAAAATCATCATTAGTTAGATAATGTTATCACATCATCATCAAACTAAAATAACATCTTATTCAAATATCATCAAATTGTTGTCCTTGTCATTAATCATAGCATCCTTAATGTCACAAGCATAGTGAAATTATCAATATAAGTCTTCATACCCAAAACTATCACCGAATTACCATCATTACCATCATTCACATCAATATCATCCATGTAATTGAGCATCTATGAGTCACTAGTATTATTTAGATTCTCAATGTCAACTTGTGTATTCTCAACATCATTGAGTCAATATAATCAAATTCCATTATCATCATTGATTCATCATACATGTTAACAAATTAGAACCATAAAAAGTGTTAATAATCCACATTAATTAGAGTTATTCCCTTAACATTGAACGGTGGTTACTCATCCATTCAAAGTGGTTTAAGTTTAAGTGTCAATCAAATAAGGATGTCGCCATTCGAGTTTAGCATCAATCAACACAAAATAAATAATTCTCAAATGTCAAAGTGATAAGAAAGGTATAGATTGATGTTTTCTCACTTTAATCTTTCCATAATGATTAGAAGATCTATAATCACGTGTTTGTTAATTAATCATGATAATTGATAATACAAATTATAAGGATCATAGTCATTTTACCATTAACACCAATAGGTTCATCAATAATAAGTCACAATCATGATAAGATAGTCAAGATAACATCATTATAACTATTGATATCCACACAACATTATTAATTTGATCAACTCCAATATTGTTAATTGATCATCAACATAATCCATTCCATTGAATCGTCATCAATTTATCTATGCCATTATGAAACATGAAATGACAATGCCATTCATGCATCAACCATTTAAATCTCATAATTATCATCATCAATATTCAAATCAATTACATATTATTGACACTATCAACTTATTAGATTATTGACATTATTCATCTATTAGTCAATGTCTTCAAGTCATTACTATTTTTTATGTCATCAAGTTTTAAATGTCATCATTAATCAATAAATATAAATAAATTTATCATCAATTTAAATATTTGAGTTTTGAGATTAATAGTCATAATTGAGCATAATTCATGGCTATCAATATATAGAATAACGTGCTATATTAATCAAAATCTTCAAATTATTCACATGTTTAGTCTTAGTTCCTCCATTTCATCTATATTATCATGGTTATATCCATTAATATCAATATTATGTTCAAATAAATTTTTCATTAATAAATTCCACATTATCATTGGTTAATCAATCCTTCAATCATCGTTGTATTACCCAATCAATAAAGTGAATGTCTCATGTCACCAACCTTTAATTTGAATCCTTAGAGTAACCTTGAATACATTAATTCGATTAACATCCCACTTAATCAAATTTACATTACTCTAATCAAATTATCAATATTATCTCAAGTGATCCACTTAATATTATCTAGTTACCAAGATTAATCTCCTTTATGCTACGTATCAATTAAAGACTTTAGGGTCCCATGAGACAAAAAAGAAGAAGGTAAAATCTTGAGGCTTATAACACATATTCCTATATGTCTTCATATCAAATACTTATGAGAAATGCATACATGCATGGTCTATTGGGGCATTAAAGCTATGAGAAAATAGGGAAGACATAAAATTCTACATGGATAGGATTAATAGGAGGACTTTGCCATATTAATTATACCTTACATTTGGGTTCTAGGAAATGGTCTTTCATAGACATTAAAGTATCTAGGTAAGTCATAAAAGGTCAAGCATAATTCATATCATGCACAATTTAATCAAAATTCAATTTAATTGATTCACTTACATAAATTTCTTTTCTACATCCTTCTATATTAAATTACTTTTTATTTGTCTAGCATTCATATCAAGAGGCAAATGAATCAAAATCCATAATTAGATAACACAACTAAATGCACTTTGCTTAGGTTTTTCACACTTTCTAGTGATGTTATTCCTCTTTACTAGTTCACTTGTATTGCATCTATATTTGAATGAGATAAACCTCAATTTCTCTAGAAACTTGTAGGATTATAGCCAAATGATAGAGGGTATGAATATCACAAAGCTTCACCTAGAACCTTATACGTCCAAACTTACTTATCCACGAGGACATAGTATCATCATCACTTAACCACTATAACCACCATATGATCCTTGAATATAGAGATTCCCTAGGATGCCACCAAAGGTTCATGAACCTTTCATTCAAATAGATATGAACAAATAAAATAAAATAAAATACTAAATTTTGTTAATACAATCATTCATTTAATGTGAACAAATAAATCACATTATAATATCAAGTTATACTTGCATCTCTTACAATAACACTCAAACTCTATAGTAATTATCATTGGCTAGGTGCAAGTTCCATATATGTAAGAAAAATTCTAACTCTACTAAGATTATCATTTATAAATTGTGACAATTAATGTTCTATAACAACATCAAGTTAGAATTAAGAAATCTTGTCTATTATCCTAAATTGAAATAAAACTAAATATTTTCTTAAAAAAAAGAAAAACAAATATCCATATGTTATTCTACATTAACACCATTTCACAATTGCCAACAATCATACATACATATCTAAAAATTAAATATACTAGAAGCAATTTCAAAATACAAATACAATGAAAATTAAAAGTTACATAAAAAAAATTCAACAAATCAAAATTATTCCAATAAAATCACTATCATTTACATGATAAGCTGAGAGATATTGATTATCATAATACAATTCCTAGGTAAAAAATATGTATATTTGACTCTGCAAATGCAATGAATCCATGACTATCATTTTCTTATACACATATCAACCTTATATACGTTACACACAACTAGGGTTCACCATTTTCCTATATAGCTCAATGCAATGCACACCTTTATACATGTATAAAATTGACAATTAAGCATATATAAAAAAGAGAGTTAACAACATGTGTGTGCACGCTCACAATATTTAATCCAAGAATACATGCATTTATTACTATGTACACATAAAGTGACATACGTATATATATACTATACATATGTATGTATGACAATGTACATATGCTTCACATTTTACTTGGGCACATTACAGTTCTTGAGTGAATAAATACATTTCTATATTAAATCTTAATATAAGAAATGCCTCATAAGCCACAATCGAATAATTTTAAATAGAAGTGGACTATCGCAATCAACTCTTCAAATTAAATAAACAAATTTGTGGGGTTGCCATTAAGATTCTTTGTAGGTTTATTTAAAACTCCCTTTATCATGAGTGGTTTTAAGTTGATATGCTTTTCAAATTATTTGGTTTTGTTTTAATAATTTACTTCAAATTGAATAAATAAAACTTCCTTTCATCATGAGTGGTTTTAAGATTTATTTAAAACTTCCTTTCATTATAAATAGTTTTAAGCTTCTATGCTTTTCAAATTAATTGGTTTTGTTTTAATAAATAAATTATTAACAATTTGATGTATTTTTTAAATTTATGTTTTTTTTCAATTTTTGAAAAAAAATAAAATTTATTTAAAATTTCCTTTCATGATAAATGATTTTAAAGTTTATTTAAAACTCCCTTTAAGATGATATTATTTTCAAATTAATTAGTTTTGTTTTAATAATTGAATTATTAACAATTAATATATTTTTTAAATTTATGTTTTTTTCTAAATTTTTTTTTTTTAATATGAATAATTAAAGAAATTTTCCATAAACTATCATTTACTTTATTTTATTACTTAATTTTTTTTAATATTTTAAACGTAAACATAAATAAATAAATAAATAATCAAATTAATTATTTACAAATAAATTAAAATAATTTATTATTTAAGTATTTTTATATCTTACAAAATTTAAATAAAAAAAATCACTATATTAAATTAATCATATAATTTATGTTTAAAATATGAAAAATTCTTCTTTCCTCTATTTATCTTACACACTTTAAACAAGTTATACTTTAAATAATATATTTGTATTAATTTAAACAACTTAGAGACATTATACCTTGATTATACTTTTTTTTTTTTTTTAATCAAGTACTTTCAAGATTTATGTTTAAGAAATAAGATATTTATATATGTATAATTTACAAAGTTTGAGTTTTAGACTCATTATTTCCTGGATGAATACATAGGGTGGTGAATATTTGAATTACTGGGTGCATGCATAGTGTGGTGAATATATTTCTGAGTGTTATCTTTGGATATATATCTTTGGTTTTATGGTGAATCTGGTTTGGGGAAAATCTGATCATGTTAATGATTATTAAGTTTCTTTGTTTTTTTTTTTCAATATGAGTAATTCACGGTTGATACCTAAATCTAATATAGGAAGTCCTAACAAAGTAATCCTAGATAGTTTGCATGAATCTATAGGATCAATACAAAAATATTTCCATGAATCCATAGAATGAATAGGAAAACTTAGAGACGACAGGGAAGCCAAAATTCAAAGTGAATTAGTAGCAATGCTTCCAAGTGAGTTAGTGTCCATGCTTGATAATAAATTTAGATCATTCGAAGATAACATTCATAAAAAGATGGACAATAAACTATTAGGGTTTGAGACTCAACTACTCAAAATGGAGGCTAGATTGGAAGAAATGGAAAAATCCAACCAAGAACAAAAAAAAATCAATGAAAGAATATGAGGTGGATGAAAATAGAAAAATTAGGGACAAGATTAAAGAGCTAGAGGACACGCTAATTAACAATTTGGCCCAGAATAGATTGGAACACAAAGTGGATACCAAACCTATCAAAAAGGAAATGAATAAGCTCATAGAGTTAGACCACGAGCTTAACAAAAGAGCCATGTACCTCATAATTTTTGGTATAAAAGAACAAAAAGATTAGGAAACATCAACAATAGCCAAGGAAGAATTAAGAAATAAATCACAAATTTAAACAATTCACCTTATAGAAGCAAAAAGTTTGGGAAAAATAATTGAAAATAAAGATAGGATGATTCAGGTTATGGTAAGCTCTAATTCCCATAAATATGACATACTTAGTAAAACTATGAGCTTAAAAGGGTATGGAATTTTTATAAACTAAGAATTCATTCCAAAAGATCACACTAAATTAGTGAAGGAGGTTCAAAACGTAAAGGAAGTCATAAAGGAAGTAAAATGGAAAATAATTATGAATTGAAAATATATTATTAGGGATAGATACCAAAATGATAAAAATAAATAACATCACTTTGGATTCTTTCTTGGAATTTTCAGGGATTTCCTTAGATCAAAGGGTCTATATTAAGTTGGATCCCAAGTGAAATTGATATTATATTTCTAGTTGAAACTTGGGAGCATGATGAATCTAAGGTCCCAAACATAGATGGATTTATATTTTGGTCAACATGGAACAAGAAATCCTCTCGTAGAGGAGTTGGAGGCATATCTTGTTACATAAGAAAAAACCTTATCCTCACATACTCATAAAAAAACCCTTTCAATCAGTTCATTTGGGTGGATATTTCATATATTGATGCTAAGAAGATGTATATATCAATTTTTTTATTTTTGCATATTGATTCTACCTTTTATACAAAAAACAATCTAGATAAGAATTATCCCTATAAAATATTAGAACAAGATATTTATAGTGTGAGAAATGGATGTAGTATCTTCGTGTTAGGAGACTTTAATGCTAGAATTGCAAGTAATAAAGATATTATCTTAAGAAACGATTCCAACCCTAATCCTTTCTGGCTAGACGAGGACCTTGTTTTATCTAATAGATACAAGAGAATTTCAGAAGAAGTGACCGAGAATTTATATGGTACTGAGCTAATCAAGCTTTGCAATTCTCAAGATCTAATCATTTGTAATGGTTTAATGAATTGGATGAAATCTAACCAGATGAATTGTAACCATGAACCTGATTCTGATCATAGACCTTTAACCCTAACTCTAAACTTTACGATGCACACAAACCACTTGAAGATAACTCTAGTAACCAAGTCCATCTACTTTTTGACAAAAATAAAGTTGATCTCTTTTTAAAGGACTTAAACACTGAATTAAATCTTCTATCATACAAAAACGATATTGAAGACATCTATCATAATTTTACAACAATCCTCTCTAGCTCCATAAAAAAATTCTCTATCGAAGTGTTGTGTAACAAGAAGAATAGAATTGTCAACCCTTGGTATGATAATGAGTGGAAAATTTCTATAAAATCCATTAGGGATGCCTATAATGAGTCTTTGAAATATGATAAGATTAATAGATACAAATCCCTAATTAAAAGAAAAAAAAACTACATAAATAGAAAGCAAGAGAATATTTTGCACCTTTCTAAGCTAGATCCAAAGCAATTTTGGAGGAAATTCTAACTTATAAAACTAAACAAAATGTTATGATTCCCTTTATAGATTGAAATTACTACCTTAAAAATCTTTACGAATCACGTAATGTCCTAGACAAAATTCAAAAAGGTTTTATAGAAGATGATGTTTTTTCTATAGAAGACACAAAGTTTCGGGTTAAGCAACATGAAAATGGGAAATCTAAGGACATTGAGGGCTACCAAAATAAAATATTAAAAATTGGAAGGCCTATTTTGATCCTCACATACACAAGCTCTTCAATTTATCAGTCGAACAAGGATTCTATAAACCATTGCCTCAAATCCTCATTTTACCTATTTTTAAAAGTGGGGATAAAATAATCCCTCTAATTATGGGACCATAATCATTAGGCCCATTTTATTCAAGCTATATGGAAGTATTTTGGAAAATATAATAAGCATATGGATATAAATCCTAGGAAAAAGAGCTAAAGGTCAGGCTGGTTTTAGAGGTTATCATTCAACTATGGACCACCTTAACATACTTAGGATCATTATAGAGGTGTGTCACAACAATAAAACTAATCTCCTTTGTTGTTTCATTTACTTTAGGAAATATTTTTACACTGTGCCTAGGACCAACCTTTGGAATAGGTTAGAATAGATCAAAGTTCCCTCTAGTCTAAGAGTTGTTGTGGTAAGGTTGTATGAGAACATTATTGCTAAATTTAGTCGCATTGATGCTTGGTTAGAAGAAATTAAGTGCAATATAGGAGTCAAGCAAGGTTGTCCCCTATCCCCTACCCTTTTTGGCATTTACATTAACAAGTTTGAAGATTGTTTTGGTAGTCGTAGGTTGTGTTGGACCAACTCTTGCTAATGTAGTAATAATTCTTCTTCTCTATGTCGATGATATTGTTCTTATATAAAGGAATCCCTAAGAACTTAGTAAGCATCTTAGAATCCTCAAGGACTTCGGATCTAGTATAGGTATGATTGTGAACACTGAAAAAAGAGAGAGGTTATTATCATTAAATCCAACAATATCACCTACAATAATTTTGTATATGACAACAATATCTCAGAGGAATTTCCTTCGTACAAGTTTCTTGGAATTGATATTCATCATAAACTTAATTGGAACTATAGCATTGAGAAAATGATTAATGGAGGGTGGAAAGTTTATTATGGGTTTGAAAATAATTGTAAATTAGCACCTTTGGATATGGGATAAGAAAAAGATCCTGTTTGAGAATCTTGTCACTCTTGTTATCTTATATGGATGTGAATTTTAGTGATTCAATATATATAGAGAATCCTAGAGAAAGATAGAGCAGATCCAAAAGAATTTTGTAACTTACAATCTCAAAATTAAGGGAAATACACCCTATCTTATCCTCCTCATTGAAGTGATCCTTTCCCCCGTTGAGAGCACAAATATGATTAGGTACTTAATGTAGAAGAACAAGATAAACAACATGGATACCAAGAGGCTCCCAGAAATTGCTTCAAGCTCTAGCCAAAATCACCAACAACTCAAGAGGGGATGGAATAATGATGTCAAGTCTTAGCTAAATCATTGACGAATAAAATAATAAGTTATTCTACAAAATATCAATGATATTAAAAATATTGTACACGCTAAATTTAAGGAGAAACTATGGTTTGATAAATAATTATATGATAAAATAAAATAAAGATATTATAAGGAGGTGGTTAACCCTAACCTTGAAGATCAAAAGTGTCTCTCTATTTTGACTAGTTAAAAAAATAGAATAAATATTGCTAAAATAAGAACTAATTCTCATGAGTTGCATAGTGAAACTAGGCATTGGACAATCCCCCAAACACCATGGAAAGAAAGAATTTGTCACCTTTGAGACACCAAGAGGGTTGAATATGAAAAGCACTTTCTCCTAGAATGCCTTGTGTATACCCAAATTAGATTCCAATTTCTAAACATTTGTCACAATACTGACCTTCCTAACCTTCTAAGTCATCTAAACTTTAGTGATCTTCGAATGCTTCTCTTAATGCTTTTCAAGCATCAAAATAGAATTTTAAAGAAATCAAGTACTCTCTTGCTTTTCTTAACGTCACGTAAACCAATTTTTATATTAGTGGAAGTTAACCATCATCATCATCATCATCATAAATTTTTATAATTTTAATAAATTAAAAAAAAAAAAAAAACAATATTACATTTATTTAGTTATATTTTTAACTAAATAATATATTGTTTATTTTTTCTTTTAAATTAATAATTATATTGTAATATATTTATAAGTTCTAAAATATTGAATATAATATATATTATTATATTTTAAATTAATGATTATATAGAATATATCTTTTAGTTCTTTAAGATAAGGATTATGAGAAGATAAGATAAGAAGTTAATTGGCTTAGCTTGGGTGGTTAGGAGGAAGTATTGTTATTTTTCCATCTAAATTCAATTCCCACAAGTAACACATTGATATTTTAATGAGTATATTATTATAATGGCATACTTTTCCCACATTAATTTTTTTTTTAAATATTAAAAAATAAAAATACATATCTAATGAATAAACAATATTAAATATTAAATTTTAAATATTAAATAAGAAAATACATTAAAATTTATGATTATTAATAAACAATACTAAATATGAATTTAATAATAATAATAATAATTTAATTTTAGTATGAGCACAATTAGTACTTTTAAGCAAAATATAAAACCTACAATAAATAATATGAGGATTCAAAACACCATAATCCACTGCATAGACATCACATAAACACAATACACCAAAATTTTAAGTGGAAACACAATAGGGGAATGTAATGTCCCCAAAATTTTACGTGGAAACCCAATACGAGAATGTAATGTCCCCATCTGCCTAATTTCTCTAAGAGAGAATTCCACTAGAATAATTGAGTTCCCATGGGCTAGGGCAGAAAATAATCAAGGAAAAATTATCCCACATTCATAAGAGAAGGAAATAAAAGATCAAGTTAGAAGTATAAAAAAAGGGGGATAGGAGGAGTTTGTGATCATTCTTGTATTCACTCATTTGGAAATTAGATTTTGAGAGCAATCTCTGGGACCTATTATTCATTCATATGCTCTTCTTTTATTTATTTTCTTTTCCAAACCTTCTTATACATATTATCAATGTTTTGTTGTATGGATGGATCTATCACACTTTTGCAATTCCAAGCTATGTGACCATAATTGTGGCATTTTAACTCAATATTGTGAGGAGCTACATAAGCACTACGTGCTTGAACATTTATTCCATATGCTCTGCAGTCTACAACTTTATGTCCAGATTTAGTACAATAAAAACAATAACCATAAAATATAGTGATCTTGTGCTTCCCACTTTTCAATTAGCTCCGCAATCTTTAGTGTTGTGCCCGATCTTTAGACATTCGCGTTTCCACCCTCGTCCCTCTCCGCATGTCCCTGCCTGGGGATCATGTTGTTGGTAATTAATTATATAAGTAATCATGTATCTCCATTTACATTTGTTTAGTGGTCATTGAACCAAGCACAGAGTTGACCAGTTTAAAATACTAGATCAACACTTTGATACCTAGGAGTAGATGATCCTCTCTGTGATGTAGTCCTTCTGAATTAATGGCTTGACTGATCATGATCATAGTTGAATATTTTTTTTTTTCTAAAATTAGATGGTATTCTTGAAAATGTATCCTTCCGCTTGGACTCTTTCTAACCATGATTCCTTCCTTTAAGTACTTTTGTGTAACTCTTAACATTTTCTTCATTCTTCCTTTATGGTAACATGTGACATTTATCTTCAACTTTCTTTGTTGATGATGTGGATGCTTCTTCAAAAAAATTATTGAGCTTGATAACTTTTACTCTAAACATGACAAATTCTTCTTCAAGATTCTCAACCTCTTCTTCTTTTGTCATCATCTAATTCTTCATGACTTATTTTGTTCTCTTTGCCTCTTCAAGTTGGATCTTCAAGGAGATGATTTCTTGTTCGATTTTTCTTTCTCGTCGACTAGATTATGCTTCATTATTATTTTCCTTTTCAATCTCAGGATTGTCCTCTATTTCATTGATATTTTCTATCTCATCACTTATAATATTCAAGTAAGGGTATTCAATTTTAGTATGTCCTACTTCTTCACAATTAAAGAAAAATAATCACCTCTGTTGAATTCTTCATCATCTGAGTTGTCACCTGCTTCATTTTCTTTTGTTCTTTTCCTTGTGTAAATATATTTTAGGCTTTCCCAAATCTCTTTGGTTGATGGACATTGTCCCACCTTGGTTTTTAATGAACCATGTAATCCTTCCATGATAAAATCCATTGCTATCTTGTTTTTCCTTTTCAATTCCTTTTTGGTTGTAGTCTTCAAAGGCTTGTTTGTAGTTGTGTACCCTGTCAAAATTGATCACCAAATATCACATCCTCGTGCCTATAAAAATTTCATTTTTTTGCTCCATATTTCATATTTCATACTATTTTGAACATTGAACCGTGGTACTTCCATCTTATACATATCATTTCTTTCCATGATCTACCTTCCAGTGGTTAAAATGTTTCCTGAAGGAAACTGCTCTAATATCAATTGTTGACCTTCTAGGGGCTTTTAGATTATTCTTGAGGGTCCTCCAACTTCACAGAGCCATATCTCGTCAACCGTGAGGAACTATGTGGCATACAATATACCACCGGAAATGACATGCCACATACTATCCATATATGATATTATTACCTCCATGTATACTAAACTTCATGTATTTATTCCTCAATCAACTCTGAGTTCCATGACCATACATTAGGGGTTATCATAATTCTTCAAGTGAATCCAACACAATTCTTGAAATCAACTGACATCAATGACAACTAACTCACCATGAATCTCAATCATACAAATGACAACCAACTATCCAACAATCTCATCGAGATCTCTGGGGCTTCCGGACTTCTCCAAGGGTTGACATCAATCTTCAAGGGTTAACATCAATGACAACAAATTTTCCAAACCAACTATCCAACAATCTCCCCCCTTTGGAATTGATGGCAACACTAATGACATGAATTGATGGAAACACTCATTCTCATGCGCATGTTCCTCCTATGACCATCACTTAATTGTAATTGTGTCATTTCTCTCTTCTCTCCTATTCCATTGTTCTTTTCTTTCCCCCCTTTGAAATAAATAACAAAGGGTATCTCCTTTTGGGGTTGCTATCCTTGTCTCTATGATTTTGATCTTTCTCTCCATGTCATTTCTTCTTTTCTTTCTCTATGGATCTTTCTCCTACTCCCCCTTTGATATCCTGGGAAAAAGGGTAACTCTCTCTCTAGGGTTTCTCCCCCTGTCTAAGCTTTCCTGAGTTCTTATAATGCACTAATTAGCTCTTCTCTAAGATCAACATCAACTTATTCTTCATAATAATCTTCTACTTCCATGAAGAGTACTCTTTCTGAATCACTGTAATTGTCATTATCCTCCTCGTCTGATGATGAATTCTCCTCCTTTGAGTAAAAACATTTCTTGAAGAATTTCTTTTTGTTTCTTCTCTTGTTTCCCTTTTGATATTTCTTTTCCTTTTTAGAAACTTCTTCTTCATCACTTTTTTTATTCTTAAGAGGAAATTTAGAAGCAAAATGACCAATACCACCACAATTAAAAAATTTCAATGGAAGCATACCTTTATACTTGTTGGTTCCTTTCTTTATTTTCCTTACGAAGTTAGCCATCTCTTCATCTTCATCTGAATCGTCACTGTAGCTGCAACTTGGTTTTGAATTTTGCTTGTGCTTCTTCTTTGTCTTCTTAGATGCCTTGAAAGTTGCTTCCTTTGTGACTGGGTTCTCCTATTTCATTCTCAGTAGTTTCATTCAATGATGCCAACATTTTTCTGAAATACATCATTCTTGTTAGATTTATGTTGTGCACCTAGTTCCATGCCTATCTTAAGCACACGATCCTATGTAGAATCTAGGTGGTGGATTCTAGAGAGATTGTTTGGAGGTTTTGTTATTTAATATGTATTGTAACTCTATGAGAGGGTTCGAATGGTTAAATAGTGAGACTCTTATCTTTATTTTTCAATGTAACATAGTTTCCAGACTGTATGTATCAGATTCAATAATCTTTAATAGTGAATGATCATTTTATTCTCCTAGTGTCACATGTGTGTTTCTATATCACTTTAATGCTAGTTGTTGATGAAGGATTCATCCTTATTATTGTTCTTTACTACATTAAATGATTTATTGTTTGTAATTGATGCAAGTATTATCAAAGTGCTTTCTTCTTGATTAGGATATTCTTATTCAATGAGATTTATGCTATATGTGTTTTAGAACTACCTGATGTAAATCGATGCATGACTGATCTAAATCTATTTAAGACTTTTTTGTTTGTATGTATTTCTTGGAGGTTCTGAGTTGATATTATAAACTGAGTTTCTCACCCATTTGCTACTCTGCTACCCATTGAGAACATTATTATTTTTAACAAATAATGGGTATTAAGCTCACACTTACAACATTATAGATTAGACTTATAGTAATAACACTTTCTGAGATGACCCTTCTTTGAGAGTTTAGTCTTTCCTCTATGTCAGTCTCTAATTATATGTAAGAATGCCTGATCGCTACCCCTCGAAGAAGATAATTCTCCTTGAGAGAGCATCTTTGTAGTCAAAATTTCCATTGCTGGGAAGGAAGAGTCCAGTGCCTCTGCCAATCTATTTGATTCTTCTATTTTTTTCATTGCTACAGATAGAACAAATAATAATATATCGAACTTAATCATCTTTCTCGGTTGGGAAGACACAATACTAAGCACTATCCTGTAACGATTGTATGCAGAAGAAACTCATTAAATTTCATCGGAGGGAAGGAAATGAACATGAATAGGGATGGGACTTTCTTGGATACCCGTGAAACTAAAAATTAAAGTTACGTTAAAATGTGAACTCCGCAACCCCTCTCGCAACAGGTGAGGTGGATTAAGACACTCCATGTGCATGTCACGTTTTAGTCTCAACAGAAAAAGAGGGTGACCAGTAATTCCCTGACTTTAAGGGCGATCAATAATCCATTGGCTCTAATGAAAAAGAGAATGATTAGTAACGCCTATATTTAAGGGAGATCAATAATCCCCTAGATCTAATGATAAAAAGAGGACGATCAGTAATATCAGCAAATGCATACTTACATGATAATTTTTTAATTTTTTCTTGGTTATTGTGGTATTTGATTAGCTTCTTCCTTGTTCCATTTTAGCATGTATGTATTTGTTTATCCTTCCTGAAATTTTTTCTTAATTCTATCGATGATTCAGATTTTGGTCTTGTCCTGTATATGACTTCTCATCAACTGCAGTTTGTGCAATGAGTTCTCGCTTTCTCTTTGTGTAAAACAATGGGAATTATTTAATTTTTTGTTTTGGGTGGAAGAGAAATGCAAATATCAAATACTTAGCATTATTGAAATATGCATTCAAACAAACAATAGCTGCAATGTACAATGTAGATTTAGTTTGTAAATTCAATTTGTACTATAGGTATTCCATACTCGAGTTCTGTCTAGAAGGAAACAACAATGCATTCATTTCGTATATCAAAAGCACCCTTTTGCATTATATGTTATATATTTTAGTATTGATCTATTCTCATGTTGTAACGAACACTTGTCTTCAATAAAAAGAAAATGAACCAGACGGACCAACCTAGTTTCTCCAATATACCCATGTCAAAAAGAAGTAATAATGCATAGCTCTCACATCTCAAAGGATTTGAATAACTAAGAATGTTTTGAATTGGATATACACTTATTTAAATTCTTTATATAAACTTTATGTTGTAGTTTTTGAGGTTGTTTACTTCCAATGCAAGTTGAGTGTACCATTCCAAAAGATGATGGCACAAGTGCATCATATGTGGGCTATATAGTGCAGCACGACAATGCTCGAGGACCTATTAAGGTAGGAATATGCTACCACCTAGAGGTAAATTAGCAATTGTTGATGGTTGTCTAAAACAATAGAATTATATGGTCATAGACTGCAGATGTATGTGTTTCGTGCTAAAGTTATAATATTTATCCTTAAAATAAATATGGGGGATTCATCTTGTTGACCAATATCTTATCACGTTCATTTATAAAGGTGGTTTTTAAATTATGAAAAATAAATTCAATATATTGAAGGTATTGGGGGGATATGGGGTATCCAGGGATTTATAGGTATTGGGGGGTATAAAAAGGGGTAAGTAGTAAAATAGGTTTTTTTTTATTGGAAATATGTATTGGGAGGAGGTTCAGGTTTTGGAGGTATTTATGAATATCTAGTGAAATTAGGGGTATTCTTTAATATCCCACGAATGAAGGTGTTATGTCACAAGTTTACTAAATGAATACCCTGTGAAAACAAATGAGGGAGTTGTAAACCATTATTGTTGTTTTTTTCATGTATTGAAACACTATCAGTGCATATAGCTCATTACTTCACATTTTCATTAGCATATGACACTCATTTTGTTGTTTGGAACATCAACCTTTCTAAGGATTTTATATAAAAGAATCAACAAAACCATACCTGCATAAAGGAAGGTATATGCTAGCATGTAGCCTTGTTGTTATTATGGTTAATACAATTTTTGTGAGAAGAAATTATTGTTATTATGGTCAGTACAATTTTTTTTTTAAGAAAAAACAAATTATGCAATGGTTATTGATCAATAATATGTACCATACTTGCATAAAGGAAGGTATATGCTAGCATGTAGCCTTGTTGTTATTATGGTTAATACAATTTTTGTGAGAAAAAATTATTGTTATTATGGTCAGTACAATTTTTTTTTTAGAAAAAACAAATTATGCAATGGTTATTGATCAATAATATGTTTTTATGTTTTTTTTTTAAGAAGAAATGCAAGTTATGCAATGCTTATTAAAAATGAAATTACCCTTTTTGTGGAATGATATTTCAATTTTATTTATGATTAAAGAAAACAATGACAACTCGACAAGGTTGAGGTTTTATCCCATTCATGATTTATGTTTTTTTCTAAGAGATGTTTCAATGTAAGAGTTATAGCTTGGTCTCAAGTTTAGAGTGATATTGGTGAAGATATCATAAGCCAAAGTTAAGGGTTTTTTTATTTATTAGTCCCTCTTTTCTTATTAGTCCCTGCCTAGGCGAGGGATTGATTATAGCAATCGCGTAGCAGTAAACATGCTTTGACTGTACATTAATAGTTGTGTTTTGCTATATTAAATAGTTTATTTTGCATTGTTTTATATTAGTTTTTCAATGTTTTGTGAATAATTTTATTAAATTATTTTTTACCAAAATTAAAAATATGTAATAAATATTTTAAATTGATAAATTTAATTATTCATTGGTCGAGCAATGTTGGCCAGACTTAATTGTCCCTGGTATATGTGAATTTTATTTATCCATTTGTGTGAATTTAATATTCATTTAAAAAATAAATATATGAAAATGTTTACAATGAGCCACATAAGTGGAGGCAAGTTTTTGGGAAGTGCTTGTCACTGTAAGGTGGCCGCCTCAGTCTCCAAAGTGTTGGATAACGGCACCACCTTGTCCGTCGGCTCAGACTTGCTCTGCTCGATTTACTAGCTCTGTAAGAACTGGGTAGCTAGCTCTGTAAGAACTGGGTAGCGTGGGAGGTTGTGCATATTTCACGGTGGCCTCTACACGATCCATGAAGCAGCTTGCATCTGTAACCATGAAGAAACCCATAAAGGCTAGCTAGGTAATGGTCTAATCTATTGATTTTACTGACAACAATTGTATTATTTCTGAAAGCTATGAAAAACAAAAAATATTTTTCTATGAACCTATTACATGCTAAAGAGCCTTTAATCTAGCTTTTCCTGTAGTGGCTTGAAACATACCATTGAATCGGTCAGTGGAAATCTCTCAATCTCCTTACTAAGGACTTTTTTCAGGGATTCTGCTTTAAATTCCTACCCTCAAGCTTCCAATAGCCTTTCGGGTGCATCTCTGAATTTCTTGGAAATCTCTACAACCTTTCTATAATCCTTTTATAATCCAAAGCACTGTAGTATTTCTTCCTTATAACCAATTGTCGTGATTTTTCCTAGTGAAAGAAGAATTGTTAATTCAATTTTAATTTTGTCTTGCTATTTCATGTTATCTTGATTTATCTGTCATTGTGCAGTGTCCTTCCATCAAATTTAACCAACTATATCTTGAAATTATCTCTGTTCAAAGGTAAGGAAAACTATTAAGTTATTTGTTATAAATTTTCTTCCATGGCCCTAAATTGAGCAAAGTTATTCCCATTGTTGAACTACCTCGTGACATACTTTGAAGAAGGAACTTAGTTCAATTTTTCTTTAAGATTGGAGAGTTTATGACGAGTGAACCATTCTTCAAGCTTCCCTTCTTTCAACTCAACTCCACCTCGTGATCTGTAAGAATCACCTAACGATTTTGATGTAGCTTACTTATTTATACGATGGATGGACAGTTTATAGCATGGAGAAACAATTTGAAGTATAACTTGTCTTTCTTCATGTCAAAGATCATGCATTGCGTGAGTATGGAGCGGAAGCATAACTGCAATCGTATGAGACAACAGAAAGATAGAAAACAAAGTATTTCCAGGAAGGATATACCTTCTGCAATATTTCAAATTTTCTATAAACCAGATATTTTACCAAGTCTCATCTATCCGTAGAATATGTATAAAACACACATTTTTCATTTGCACTACCGTTACAAAACCATTATAATTTAAATGGACAATACATCTGACTCTACAACTTCGTGTGGTTAACCTTTCACAATTTGTATAGGTTCAGTTGTCCGTACATCCAGATCTGCAAACTTTTGTAATGCATCCACAAGCCCCCAAGCCCACACCCCCAAGTTGATCACAACTTATGAACTCACAAGCTTGCCCCTTTATTGTTCTTCAATAATCCACTAAACACCTTTGCAGTACCCATAAATTTATGTTTGTACCTTCTACAAACCCTACGCTCGTGGCATTAACTAAGTTCACATTGCATAAGCCACAAGCACCTATTGCAGACATCCAACTTTCATTGGATACCTGCAAAATTACTTTGCATAGCTGTGAAGGGCTACAAACTTGTCTTGCACTACCCACAAACCTTGCTTCCGCAAACATTGAAATACGTTTTCCCAGACAAACATTGAAACACTTATTCTGAAACATTGTGAATATTTGGACTGCCACTATTTACAACATTCCCACTCATTCTAATATATAGGGGAATGGACTTAAGGACCATCATGGTCCACAACACTGAAGCCATCCTTGCACTTACATCCAAGTGCCTTGACCACAATTATTAACTCAAACTCTACACGAAAGCATATGATTCAATTTCCTTTTGCGTAGGTTTCCACAATCATGTCAGTCTTCTTAACCATGCAGGTTAATGAATTGCTAATTTCTCCACATCCATGGGCCCGCGACTTTGGCTACCTGCAATACTTTTGAGCATCCACATGGAACTTTCTACCAAGCCTCTATTCTTCCTCTCCTCCACGCCAGTGTACTGTAGAGAATATGAGACAACATACTCCAATATAATTCCTCCCACTGTGCAAAATTTCTTTGAAAATTGAAGCTTCTGAAGTTTCCTTAGCTCCATTTTCAAATCTATGCCTCTTGAGCAGCTTACCAATTTGCTTCTCCCAAAGGGTATAAATAACTTAAACATCTCCATAAACATCTCCAAGAAAATGCATATAAGTATTTCTAGAGAAATCATCTATAAGGTAATGAAGTACCTTGCTCCACCATATGACAATGTATACATCAATCTGCAATTGTCTGAGTGTACTAACTCCAAAATCACCTATGCAAAATCAGTTGCCAAGGACATCTTTACCTTCGGACTGTGTGGATTGGAACATGCTTACACATAGAATGCAAATGATTTGATACAAATACTTAAAACATATATGAGGCAAGGACTAGCTGCTTTGCAGCTATTTCTCTTGTGTTTTTTTTTTTCATTTATGTTATTGTTATGAATTGAATATAAAACTAATGAATTAATTTAATCAACCAAGTATAAGTATTCACCAAGCAATAATTTATGTTGTGTTAAGTAACTTAAAAAAAAATGGATTCATGAATGAAATTACTAATTCTTCTCCTCAATAAAATAATGAACACAAAAATAGAAAAAAGAAAAAAGAAAAAACAATGAAACAATAAAAATAATAACTAGAAAATTAAATTAAAAAATTAATAAACACAACTAACATGCAATATTAAGTTAATCATTATGTTACTTATTAAGGAAATAAATTATTGTTTCTATTTTCCATTTTCATTCTACACTCTTGAACACTTCGATGTCTCGGGTTCTTTAAGTAAAATCATTGCAGTCAATAAGTTTCAATAATCCTTCAACCTATTTAGAGGCTCTAGTTGTGAAAATCCTAGGCTCTAATACTAGTTTGTGGTATCCGGTGAGGGTGTTACCTTGTGTGTGTGTTTGTGTGGGTGCGTGCATATATATATATATATATGAGTAAGTAAGAGATTGTAATGTTTATGGAGATGTTTTGAGGTTTTTAACCTAGGGTTCATAGTTTCTACAGTGAGGCAAGTGGGGATTTTTCTGCATAAATGCCAGATGGAGGATCCACCAAAACTAGTGCATTACTCTGAATATATTTTTTCATAGGATAATATAGTTACTTGTTTAGACATTACCTCAGTGCAAGAATAGTTTACGGATTGTGTCAATTCACTTGGAGTTTTGGAGGATTCCAAGGCGGGGTTCATAAATCATCTTTCATATCTGGACTCTTCAAGTCCCCATCCTGACAATTCTTCTAGATTTTGTCAGGACTCAAGCCCTCCCCTTCCTCGACTCTCTCTATGAGATTTTCATGAGTTTTGGGAAATCTCTTCGCCATTTTTCCTTTTCAGCAGATAGATCCATGAGGATCGTTGTTTCCATATCTGAATCCTAGTGTGGATGATTTTTTTTCAGGTGTTGGGGGATCTGGATTTCTTGACAGTTGGTTGGGTGTTGAAGATATGGTCGTGGCGAATAATATTCAAGGGGTGACTAGGAGGAAGAGTAATAAAATAGTGTGTTCCTTCTTAGGAGACATATCTTTAGTGGTAGGGAAGGACCTTCAAGTCTCACAAATTGCAGACCTAGACAAGAGGGCACTAGTTGGGAAATTTGGAAACCATCGGATATCTGCGAGGGTACTCTCACAGTGGATGGAGCTACATTGGGTGTTGGATTTGGGGTATACTCCTATCTTCCAACTATTATCTAGAGGCTAGATCGAATTTTTATTTAAAGAAAAATATGATCTACATAAGATCCTCTCGGTGCATTCATTCTAGGATTGCCAAGTTAGAGGCTAGTTCTAGGACCCTTTGTTTAATGCCAATACTAAAGGTTTCAATAGTGTTCAGGTATTTATTAAAATTTCAAATCTTTGGTTGGAGTATTGGTCAAATGAGGGTCTTAAGGCCATCGTAGATATGTTGGGTACTTTTATAGTGGCAGTATATAGTTTCAAATCCTCTAATAGTCACTCTATGGCTTAGATTTTGGTTTATTTGGATCCGTCCCAAGGTTTATTTGAATTTATTAAGCTAGTTTTGAGTGAGCGCTCTTATATTTAGATTCTTTATTACTTAAATGTACCTTTTTGATGTGTTAAATGTCAGAGTGTAGGTCATGTTGTTGAAGACTGTGAAAGGAAATTCCTTAAAAATAATTAGATATTATCTCATGACCTTTCCAATGCTGATGCACCTTTATTTCTATGGGACATGCAAAAAGGTGATGAGTCCACATCACTATCATCATGCCAAGAAAAAATAAAATCCTTGGATCATGTTCAAGATGAAAAGGATGAGATTGTCATAAGAAATATTTTGGTCCCATTGGCAGCGAACGAATCGTAAGATGGTGTAAAAAAATTTCCTAAGGAGTTTATGGATGTCGAATTATATCTCTCTGTGGTGGAATGGACCAAAATCAAGGCATTATGGTATGATAGTATGACTAAGAGCACGATAATGGGTAAGTCTGCGACATCTGATAATTTGGGTTTTTCTTCCTCTTAGAAGTGTTTTCTTTCTCTTAGAAGTGTTTTCTTTCTCTCGAAAGGAGGGGACGTACCGATGATTTATCTATTCCTTTGGGGGATTTACCTATAAATTATGAGGGGCCTAGACCTTTGAAGGATCCTTCTATTGATTTAGCAAATAACTTTGATCCTATATATGTCCAGTCTAAGGGTTCTCAAGAGGAATTCTCATCTAAATTGGTCTCATCTTCATTGCGGGGGAACCCTATTTACTTAGACCGCATATAAATCCTCATATCATCTCCTCTGGGGTTTGGGTTATGTATCCGCTAAGGATCCTTGGCCCTAAAAGGTGGTGTGCAAATCCTCCCTCAAACATGCTCAGGAAAAATCATCATGTGAGGTGTCACAGGGTCGACGAAGACTAATTTATGGGGTACTTAGAGAAGGTGTTCCACTAATCCAGATGGATATCGGTGGCCACCCACCTTTTCCAACTGGCTCAAAACAATTTTTTGGCAATTTTGGCAATTTATTATTTTTAGCAGTTTTAACTTCGGGGGCCATTTTGAGGGCCTAAATGAAGGTTTTTACAAATAGAGCTTCTCAATGATAGCCAAATGAATTATAAAGTTCCCAAAATGAATCTCCTCGACGATACCTTTCCAACGGGCTATCATATGCCTAAAACAAAGTTCTTATGCAAAAATTATGACCCCGGGAAGTTGATGTACTAACTTACCCAAACGGGGCCCACATGAATTTTGGCACTTCATCTCCTAGGGTTAGGTTTTTGGATGTCTATGGATTTTGGCATTCCTTTTTATTGTAAAACGACCTTCAGATCCTCATTGTAATCATCTTCTTGCAAATGTGAGTAGCTGTCATATCTCTTCTCGGAGATAAGTTGCCACCATTCTAGCGAGTCTTTCACTTTGTACTTTTACAGTCTCTGTACATTTATTTCATTAATAGAAATCGTGTATTACTTTATATCTGTGTTTATGGTTGCATCTCTGATACATTTCTGTTATATTATTGAATATATGCGATATCTCTGTGCATTTATTTATTATATCTTTGCACTCATTTCGTGATGAAAATAATCTAGATCAGTGGTATCAGAGCAGGATGCTCTTGATCGTTTTTTAGTGCATGTCCCCGATGAGGTCCGAGTATAACAAGTTGGGTCTTGATATTGTATCTCTTCAAGACAATCACTCTTGCACGCCCACGAAACCCTCCATGTTGGAAGAAAAGAAAAATGATGGAGCAGATGATCCTATAAGTCTGTTACTTGAGCAAACTCTCACACGACAGAGGGACAAAATGATAGAGAATTTTTCACAAATCCTTCAACACCTCCCTATAACATCAGACGCATCTTCATCAAGCAACCACTTTGGAGGAACCTCTCCTTTTAAGGTACAGGTCAATTTTGATATTCCTATATTTGAAGGTTAGATAGATGCAGATGCCCTAGATAAATGGTTAAGTTTGTTAGAAGGTTATTTTTCTGTTCACAATTTTTCCAATAGACAAAAGATCATCTTCGTGCTCCTTAATGCTCTCCCCCATGTCAAACATTGGTGGGAAACTTACTGGGAGCAAAGTTCCATAGAGGAGTCTGGAATATATGGGGTCGATCCCACTTGGGATTTTTTTGTGGATGCGGTAAAGGAACAATATTACCCTATTCGCAAATATGAGGACAAGTACATGAGATGGACCACACTGTGGAAAGGGAGGGGCCAAGAAGTTCCAGAGTTCACCAATACCTTCCATACCTTGTGCACCAAAATGGGTATCAAATACTCCAAACGACATTTGGTTTTGAAATATCGTGGGGCTATACATAGATACATACAAACTGAAATGTATTTTCTAGACATCTCATCACTTGGTGCTACCTATTGATATGCTGTTAAAATCGAGCAGAAATTTAAGCACAAAAAAATGGGATTTCGTGTCTGCAAATCCGCAACAACCAAAGTATGAAAAAGACATACCTAACAAACAGTCTCCCAAAAACTAGTCCAATCCACAGGAAAAGAAGGGTCACGGGAAGACAAAGGACACCGAAAAATGGTGCGATTTCCATAAAATCCCCTGGCACAACACCGATGAATGTCGCTCAAAAAAGTCATTGGTGGTTGAGATCAAAGACAAGAAACCGTACCTTGATTCCAAATCTGATTCTGAAAATACTAGTAAAGGACAAATCATTGACACAGAACCCACTTCTATTGTCGCAACCACAAAAATTCAACCAGAAGAACCAACAAATCCTGAAAAGGGGGAACGCATTTTCCATTCAAAGATGTGGGGGAAGGGGATCCTACTACATTTTATTGTTGATAGCACAAGCCAGAAGAAACTCATCTCAACAGAGGTCGTCAAATAGTTGGGATTGTCAACAAAACCACACTCGCAGCCATACAACATCGGGTGGCTTCACCAAGGAAGAGATCTCCATGTCAACCAACAGTGTTGATTTTCATATGGCATCCAACCCTTCAAGGATGAGGTATTATGTGATATTTCCCCACTGGATGTCTGTGATGTTCTCTTGGGTCAGCCATATATGTGGAAGCACCTTGTTGTTTATGAGTCTCAACCCCACAGTTTCATTGTTAATTTGGGGGGTCATCTCTACTGGATACCAGAGGTAGTTCCAACTACTTTTCCACCTAAAAAGTGTCGCAAGGTAATATTTCATACTACAAAATTCAACTTCTTCACAATCTGTTCAAAAGATGAACAAAAGGATATTGTAACCACTACAACCTCGGCCCAAGCACCTTTTATCCAACAAAAGCAGATCGACAATATTGTAGAAAAGTGTAAATATTCCTTCTCCACAAAAGATTCTCATGTGTCCAGACTGGTTAAAAGGGTCCAACCCTTCCAACCACGTGCTTGTGATAGCCTTCCACAAATTGAGCAGCGCGACGTTTCCAAGAAGGCAAGCAGCTCACGAAGATTCAGATTCAGCAAACGCTTTTTCCTCTTCCCCAGGCACTCAACGCAAATGAGACCATTGCTTCCTAAGGAGGAAGGATTGATCCATATGGATATTTGTGGCCACCCACCTTTTCCAACTGGCTCAAAATAATTTTCTAACAATTTTGGCAATTTACTATTTTCAACAGTTTTAACTTCTGAGGCCATTTTGAGGGCATAAATGAAGGTTTTTTAGGATCGAGCTTCTCAATGATAACTGAAGGCATGATTTAGCACCCAAAATGAATCTCCTCAATGATACCTTTCCAAGGGACTATCATACGCCTAAAACGAAGATTGTATGCAAAAGTTACGACCCCGGGAAGTTGATGTACTAACTTACCCAAATAGGGCCCACATGACTTTTGGCGCTTCATCTACTAGGATTAGGTTTTTGGATGTCTAGGGATTTTATCATTCCTGTTTATTGTAGAAAGTGCTTCAGAGCCTCATTGTAATCGTCTTCTTCGAATGCGTGTAATCATCACATCTCTTCTCGGAGATAAGCTGCCACCATTCTAGCGAGTCTTTCACTCTGTATTTTTACAGTCTCCATACATTTATTTCATTAATAGAATTCATGTATTACTATATATCTGTGTTTATGGTTGCATCTCTGATACATTTATGTTATATTATTGAATATCTATGATATCTCTGTGCATTTATTTATTATATCTCTTCGCTCATTTCGTGCCGAAAATAATCTAGATCAGTGGTATCAGAGCAGACTTCTCTTGATCGTTCTTTAGTGCATGTCCCCGACGAGGTCCGAGTATAGCAAGTTGGGTGTCTATCTTGTCTCTCTTGAAGACAATCACTCTCACACGCCCAAGAAACCCTCCATTGCAGAAGAAAAAAAAAACGATGGAGCAGACGATCCTATAAGTCTGTTGCTTGAGAAAGCTCTCACACGACAGAGGGATGAAATGATGGAGAATTTTTCCCACATCCTTCAACGCCTCTCGATAGCATAAGGTGCATATAGATCAAGTGGCCACTTTGGAGGAACCTTTCCTTTTAAGGTACACGTCAATTTTGATATTCCTATATTTGAAGGTCAGATAGATGCGGATGCCCTAGATAAATGGTTAAATCTGTTAGAAGGTTATTTCTCTGTTCACAATTTTTTCGACAGAGAAAAGATCATATTCGTGCTCCTTAAGGCTCTCCCCCATGTCAAACATTGGTGGGAAACTTACTGCGAGCAAATTTCCATAGAGGATTCTGGAATATATGGGGTTGAGTCCACTCAGGATTTTTTTGTGGATGTGGTAAATGAACAATATTACCCTGTTGGAAACTATTATGACCAGTACATAAGATGGACCACATTGTGGCAAGAGAGGGACCAAGTAGTTTCAGAGTTCACCAATACCTTCCATACCTTGCACACCAAGATAGGTATCAAAGACTCCAAACAACATTTGGTTCTGAAATACCGTAGAGCTCTACACAGATACATCCAAACTAAAATGGATTTTCTAGACATATCATCACTCAATGTTGCCTATCGATAAGCTATTAAAATCAAGCAAAGATCTAAGCACCAGAACAAACGAGATTTTGGGTCTTCAAATCCACAACAACCAAAGTATGACAAATACAATCGCAATAAACAATCTCCCGAAAACCAGCCCAAGCCACAGGAAAAGAAGGGTCATGGGAAGACAAAGAAGGACACTGGAAAATAATGTGATTTCCATAAAATCCCCTGGCACAACACTGATGAATGTTGCTCAAAAAAGTCATTGGTGGCTGAGATCAAAGTAAAGGAGTTGAAGCCTGATTCAACATCTGATTCTGAAAATACTGGTAAATGACATATCATTGACGTAGACCCCATTGCTATTGTCACGACAACAACAATTCAACCAGAAGAACCAATAGATCCTGAAGAGGGGGAGTGCCTTTTCCATTCATAGATGTGGGTGAAGGGGACCCCGCTTCATTTTATTGTTTATAGGGGAAGCCAGAAAAACCTCATCTCAGCAGAGGTCATCAAACATTTGGTATTGTCGACAACACCACACCCGCAACCATAAAACATTAGGTGGCTTCGCCAAGGATGAGATATTTGTGTCATCCAGTAGTGTCAATTGTCATACGACATCCAACCCTTCAAGGATGAGGTATTATGTGATGTTTCCCCACTGGATGTCTGTGATGTTCACTTTCGCTAGCCATATATGTGTAAGCGCCATGTTGTTTATGAGTCTCGACTCTGCAATTCCATTGTTACTTTGGGGGGTCATCTCTACAGGATACCAGAGGTATTTATGACTATTGTTCCACCTAAAAATTGTCTCAAGGTAGTATCTCATACTACATAATTCATCTTCTTCAAAATATGTTCAAAATATGAACAAAAGGATATTGCAATCACTATAGCCTCGGCCCAAGCACCTTCTATCCAACAGGAGTAGGTTGACAAGATTGTAGCAAAGTGTAAAGATTCCTTTTGCACAAAATAATCTCATGTATCCAGACTGATTAAAAATTTCCAACCCTTCCAACCACATGCTTGTGATAGCCTTCCACAAATCGTGCAGCACGACATCTCCAACAAGGCAAGAAACTCACAAAGATTCAGATTCAACAAATGCTTTTCCCTCTCCCCCAAGAACTAAACACAATGGAGACCATTGATTCCTAATGAGGGAGGATTGATCTAGATGGATATTGGTGGCCACCAACCTTTTCCAACTGGCTCAAAACCATTTTCTGGAAATTTTGGCAATTTACTATTTTTAGTAGTTTTAACTCTTGGGGCCATTTTGAGGGCCTAAATGAAGGTTTTTCGAGATCAATATTATCAATGATAGCCTCAAGAATGATTGAGCCCCCAAAATGAATCTTCTTTACGATACCCTTCCAATGGGCTATCATACGCCTAAAATGAAGATCGTATGCAAAAGTTACGACCCCAGGTAGTTGATGTACTAACTTACCCAAACATAGCTCACATGAATTTTGGCGCTTCATCTCCTAGGGTTAGGTTTTTGGATGTCTAGGGATTTTTACAATCTTGTTTATTGTAAAAAGGCCTTCATAGCCTCATTGTAATCATCTTCTTCTGAATGCGAGTAGCCGTCACATCTCTTCTCAGAGATAAGTTGCCACCATTCTAGCGAGTCTTTCACTCTGTATTTTTACAGTCTCTGTACATTTATTTCATTAATAGAAATCATGTATTACTTTATATCTATTTTTTATGGTTGTATCTTTGAAACATTTCTATTATATTATTGAATATCTATGATATCTCTGTGCATTTCTTTATTATATCTCTGCGCTCATTTCGTGCCGAAAATAATTTGGATCAGTGGTATCAGAGCAGGTTGCTCTTGATCATTTTTCAGTGCATTTCCCTGATGAGGTCTGAGTATAGAAAGTTGGGTCTCGATCTTGTCTCTCTTGAAGACAATCGCTCTCGTATGCCCAAGAAACTCTCCATGGCAGAAGAAAATAAAAACGACGGAGAAGACGATCCTATAAGTTTGTTTCTTGAGTAAGCTCTCACACGACAGAGGGACGAAATGATGGAGAATTTTTCCCACATCCTTCAACACCTCCCAATAGCATCAAGCACATATTCATCAAGCGTCCACTTTGAAGGAACCTCTCCTTTTAAGGTATAGGTCAATTTTGATAATCCTATATTTGAAGGTTAGATAGATGCGGATGCCCTAGATAAATGGTTAAATATGTTAGAAGGTTATTTCTCTTTTCAAAAATTTTTGGACAAAGAAAAGATCATCTTTGCGCTCCTTAAGGCTCTCCCCCATGTCAAACATTGGTGGGAAACTTACTGGGAGAAAATTTCCATAGAGGAGTATGGAGTATATGGGGTCGATCCCACTTGGGATTTTTTTGTGGATGCGATAAAGGAACAATATTACCCTGTTCGCAACTATGAGGACTAGTACATGAGATGGACCACACTGCAACAAGAGAGGGGCCAAGAAGTTCTAGATTTCACCAATACCTTCCATACCTTGCGCACCAAGATGTTTATCAAAGACTCTGAACGACATTTGGTTCTGATATACCGTGGTGCTCTACACAAATACATCCAAACTGAAATGGATTTTCTAGACATCTCATCACTCGGTGCTACTTATCGATATGATGTTAAAATCGATCAGAAATTTAAGCACCAGAACAAATGGGATTTCGAGTCTGCAAATCTGCAATAACCAAAGTATGACAACGACATCCCTAAAAAAAAGTCTCCCGAAAACCAGTCCAAGCCATAAGAAAAGAAGGGTCACGGGAAGACAAAGAAGGACACTGGAAAATGGTGTGATTTCAAAAAAATCCCCTGGAACAACAACGATGAATGTCTCTCAAAACAGTCATTGGTGGCCAAGATCAAGGACAAGGATCTGAACCCTGATTCAGAATTTGATTCTAAAAATACTGGTAAAGGAGAGATCATTGAGGCAGAACCCACTGATATTGTCACAACCACAACAATTCAACTAGAAGAACCAACATATCTTGAAGAGGGGCAACATCTTTCCCATTCACAGATGTGGGTGAAGGGGACCCCATTGCATTTTGTTGTTGAAAGGGAAGCCAGAAGAACCTCATCTCAGTAGAGGTCGTCAAACAATTGGGAGTGTCGACAACACCACACCCACAGCCATACAACATTGGGTGGCTTCGGAAAAATGAGATATTCATGTCAGCTAGTGGTGTCAATTTTAATATGACATCTATCCCTTCAAGGATGAGGCATTATGTGATGTTTCCCCACTGGATGTCTGTTATGTTCTCTTGGGCCAACCATATATGTTGAAGCGCCATGTTGTTTATGAATCTCGACCCCACAGTGTCATTGTTACTTTGAGGGTTCATCTCTACAGGATACCAGAGGTAGTTCAGACTATTGTTCCACCTAAAACATGCGGCAAGATAATGTCTCATACTACAAAATTCGGCTTCTTCACAATTTGTTCAAAAGATGAACAAAAGGATACTACAACCACTACAACCTTGGCCCAAGCACCTTCTATCCAACATAAGCAGGTCGGCAAGATTGTAGAAAAGTGTAAAGATTCCTTATACACAAAAGAATCTCATGTATCCAGACTAGTTAAAATGGTTCAACCCTTCCAACCACATGCAAACCGAGCAACGCGACGTCTCCAACAAGGGAAGCAACTCACCAAGATTCAGATTCAACAAACCCTTTTTCCTATTCCCCAGGAACTCAATGAAATGGAGACCATTTCTTCCTAAGGAGGGAGGATTCATCCAGATGGATATCGGTGGAAACCCACCTTTTCCAACTGGCTCAAAAAAAAATTCTGGCAATTTTGGCAATTTACTATTTTTAGCAGTTTTAACTTTCGTGGCCATTTTGAGGGCCTAAATGAAGGTTTTTAGGTATTGAGATTATCTATGATATCCAAAGACATTATTGAGCCTCCAAAATTAATCTCCTTGATGATACCTTTCCAACGAGCTATCATATACCTAAAACGA
Source organism: Picea glauca (assembly GCA_000966675.3). NCBI lineage: Eukaryota > Viridiplantae > Streptophyta > Pinopsida > Pinales > Pinaceae > Picea > Picea glauca. Next base: position 432,263 of record JZKD02S1932964.1, read on the forward strand.
AGATCGTATGCAAAGGTTATGACCCCAGGAAGTTGATGTACTAACTTACCCAAACGAGGCCCACATGACTTTTGGCGCTTCATTTGTAGGGTTAGGTTTTTAAATGTCTAGGAATTTTGGCATTCCTGTTTATTGTAAAAATGACTTCATAGCGTCATTATAATCCTCTTCTTGCAAATGCGAGTAGTCGTCACATCTCTTCTTAGAGATAAGCTGCCACCATTCTAACGAGTCTTTCACTATGTATTTTTAGAGTCTCGGTACATTTATTTCATTAATAGAAATCATGTATTACTATATATCTGTGTTTATGGTTGCATATCTGATACATTTCTATTATATTATTGAATATCTGCAATATCTCTATGCATTTCTTTATTATATCTCCGCGCTCATTTCGTGTCGAAAATAATCTGGATCTGTGGTATCAGAGTAAGTTGCTCTTGATTGTTTTTCAGTGAATGTCCCCGATGAGCTCCGAGTATATAAAGTTGGGTCTCAATCTTGTCTCTCTTGAATACGATCACTCTCTCATGCCCAAGAAACCCTCCATGGCGGAAGAAAAGAAAAATGACCGAGCAAACGATCCTATAAGTCTGTTGCTTGAGCAAGCTCTCATGCGACCGAGGGATGAAATGATGGAGAATTTTTCCCACATCCTTCAATGATTTTGGATAGCATTAGGCATATATTCATCAAGCGACCACTTTGGAGTAACCTCGCCTTTTAAGGTACAGGTCTATTTTTATATTCCTATATTTGAAGGTCAGATAGATGTAGATGCCCTAGATAAATCATTAAATCTGTTAGAAGGTTATTTATCTGTTCACAACTTTTACGACAGAGAAACGATCATCTTTGAGCTCCTTAAGGCTCTCCCCCATGTAAAACATTGGTGGGAAACTTATTGGGAGAAAATTTCCACAGAGGATTCTGGAATATATGGGATCGAGCCCAGTTGAGATTTTTTTGTGGATGTGGTAAAGGAACAATATTACCTTGTTCGCAACTATGAGGACCAATACATGAGATGGACCACATTGTGGAAAGAGATGGGCCAAGTAGTTCCATAGTTCACCAATACCTTCCATACCTTGCGCACCAAGATGGGTATCAAAGACTCCGAACAAAATTTGGTTCTGAAATACTGTGGGGCTCTACACAGATACATCCAAACTGAAATGGATTTTTTGGACATCTCATCACTTGGTGTTGCCTATCGATATGTTGTTAAAATCGAGCAGCAATTTAAGCACTAGAATAAATGGTATTTCAGGTCCACAAATCCAAAACAACCAAAGTATGACAACGACAACCCTAACAAATAGTCTATTGAAAACCAGTCCAAGCCACATGAAAAGAAGGGTCACGGGAAGACAAAGAAGGACACCGGAAAATGGTGTGACTTACACAAAATACCCTGGCACAACACTGATGCATGTTGCTCAAAATAGTCATTAGTGGCCAAGACCAAAGACAAGGAGCCGAACCCTAATTTAGAATCTGATTATGAAGATACTGGTAAAGAACAAATCATTGAAACAGACCCCACTGCTATTTTCATGACCACAACAATTCAACTAGAAGAACCAACAGATCCTAAAGAGGGGGAGCACCTTTTCCATTCACAAATGTGGGTGAATGGGACCCCACTTCATTTATTGTTGATAGCATAAGCAAGAAGAACCTCATCTCAACAGAGGTTGTCAAACAGTTGGGATTATCGACAACACCACACCCGCATCCATACAACATCGAGTGGCTTCGCCAAGGATGCGATCTTTGTGTTAGCCAGTAGTGTCGATTGTTATACGAAATCCATCCCTTCAAGGATGAGGTATTATGTGATGTTGCCCCACTGTATGTCTATAATGTTCTCTTGGGCCAGCCATATATGTGGAAGCGCCATGATGTTTATGAGTCTCAACCCTGCAGTGTCATTGTTACTTTGGGGGTCATCTCTGCAAGATACCAGAGGTAGTTCCGACTACTGTTCCACCTAAAACGTTTCGCAAGGTAGTATCTCATACTAAAAAATTTAGCTTCTTAACAATCTGTTCAAAAGATGAACAAAAGGATACTGCAACCACTATAGTCTTGACCCAAGCACCTTCTATCCAACAGAAGCAGGTCGACAAGATTGTAGCAAAGTGTAAATATTCCTTCTGCACAAAAGAATCACATGTATCCAGACTAGTTAAAAAGGTCCAACCCTTCTAGCCACATGATTGTGATATCCTTCCACAAACCGAACAACGCGACGTCTCCAGGAAGGCAAGCAACTCACCAAGATTTAGATTCAGCAAATTCTTTTTCCTCTCCTCTGGGCACTCAACACAATAGATACCATTTCTTCCTAAGGATGGAGTATTTATCCATATGGATATTGGTGGCCACCCACCTTTTCCAACTAGCTAAAAACAATTTTCTGGTAATTTTGGCAATTTACTATTTTTAGCAGTTTTAATTTCCGGAGCCATTTTGAGGACCTAAATGAAGGTTTTTCAAGATCGAGCTTCTCAATGATATCCAAAAAAATGATTGAACCCCTAAAATGAATATCCTCGATGATACCTTTCCAACGAGCTATCATACGCCTAAAACGAAGATTGTATGCAAAAGTTACGACCCCGAGAAGTTGATGTACTAACTTACCCAAACGCGACCGACATGACTTTTGGCGCTTCATCTCCTAGGGTTAGGTTTTTGGATGTATATGGATTTTGGAATTCTTGTTTATTGTAAAAATTCCTTAAGATCCTCATTGTAATCATCTTCTTGCAAATGTGAGTAGCCCTCACATCTCTTTTCAGAGATAAGCTGCCACCATTCTAGCAAGTCTTTCACTCTGTATTTTTACAGTCTCTGTACATTACTGTATATTTGTGTTTATGGTTGCATCTCTGATAAATTTCTATTATATTATTGAATATCTGCGATATCTCTTTTCATTTCTTTATTATATCTTCACGCTCATTTTGTACCAAAAATAATCTCGATCAGTGGTATCAAAGTAGGTTGCTCTTGATCGTTTTTCAATGCATGTCCCCGATGAGGTCCGAGTATAGCAAGTTGGGTCTCGAGATTGTTTTTCTTGAAGTCAATATCTCTCGCACACCCAATAAACCCTCCATGGTAGAAGAAAATAAAAACGTCGGAGAAGACGATCCTATAAGTCTATTGCTTGAGCAAGCTCTCACGCTACAGAGGGACAAAATGATGGAGAATTTCTCCCACATCCTTCAACGCCACCTGATAGAATCAGACACATATTCATCAAGCGACCACTTTGGAGGAACCTCGACTTTTAAGGTACAGGTCAATTTTGATATTCCTATGTTTGAAGGTCAGATAGATGTCGATGCCATAAATAAATGGTTAAATCTGTTAGAAGGTTATTTCTCTGTTCACAATTTTTCTGACAGATAAAAGATCATCTTCATGCTCCTTAAGGCTCTTCCCGATGTCAAACATTGGTGGGAAACTTACTGGGGAAAATTTCCACAGAGGATTCTGGAATATATGGGGCCGAACCCACTTGGGATTTTTTTGTGGATGCGATAAAGGAACAATATTACCCTAATCACAACTATGAGGACCAGTACATGAGATGGACCACACTGCGACAAGGGAGGGGCCAAGAAGTTCTAGAGTTCACCAATAATTTCCATACCTTATGCACAAAGCTGGGTATCAAAGACTCCAAACAAAATTCGGTTTTGAAATACCGTGGGGCTCTACACAGATACATTCAAACTGAAATGGATTTTCTGCACATCTCATGACTCGGTGTTGCCTATCAATATGTTGTTAAAATCGAGTAGAAATTTAAGCACCAGAACAAATAGGATTTCAGGTCTGCAAATCTGCAACAACCAAATTATGAAAAACACAATCCTAACAAACAGTCTCCCGAAAACCAGTCCGAGCCACAGGAAAAGAAGGGTCACGGGAAGACAAGGAAGAACACCAGAAAATGGTGCGATTTCCACAAAAGACCCTGGCACAACACCAATGAATGTCACTCAAAAAATTCATTAGTGGTCTATATCAAAGAAAAGAAGCTGAACCCTAATTCAGAATCTGATTCTAAAAATACTGGTAAAGGAAAGATCATTGACACAAACCCCACTACTATTTTTGCAACCACAATAATTCAAATAGAAGAACCAATAGATCCTGAAGAGGGGGAGCACCTTTTGCATTCATAGATGTGGGTTAAGGGGACCCTGGTGCATTTTATTATTGATAGTGGAAGCCAAAAGAACCTCATCTCAGCAGAGGTCGTCAAACATTTGGGATTGTCGACAACACCACACCTACAACCATACAACATCAGGTGGCTTCTCCAAGGACACGATATTCGTGTCAACCAACAGTGTCGATTTTCATACAACATCCAACCCTTCAAGGATGAGGTATTATGTTATGTTTCCCCATTGGATGTTTGTAATGTTCTCTTGGGCCATCCATATATGTGGAATCGTCATGTTGTTTATGATTCTCGACCCCGCAGTGTCATTGTTACTTTATGGGGTCATCTCTACAGGATACCAAAGGTAGTTCCGACTACTGTTCCACCTAAAAAGTGTCACAAAGTAGTATCTCATACTACAAAATTCAACTTCTTCACAATTTTTTCAAAAGATGAACAAAAGGATACTGCAACCACTACAGCCTTGGCCCAAGCACCTTCTATCCAATAGAAGAAGGTCGACAAGATTGTAGCAAAGTGTAAATATTCCTTTTGCACAAAATAATATCATGTCTCTATACTGGTTAAAAAGGTCCAACCCTTCCATCCACATGCTTTTGATATCCTTCCACAAACCAAGCAGAGCGACGTCTCCATTAAGGCAAGCAGCTCACCAAGATTCAGATTCAACAAACGCTTTTTTCTCTCCCCTGGGCACTCAATGCAATAGATACCATTGCTTCTTAAGGATGGAGGATTGATCTAGATGGATATTGGTGGCCACCCTCCTTTTCCAACTAGCTCAAAACAATTTTCTGGCAATTTCATATTTTTAGCAGTTTTAACTTCTAGGGCCATTTTGAGGGCCTAAATAAAGGTTTTTCAGGATCGAGCTTCTCAATGATATTTGAAGACATGATTGAGCCCCCAAAATTAATATCCTCGAAGATACCTTTCCAATGGGCTATCATACGCCTAAAACAAACATCGTCTGCAAAAGTTACGACCCCGTGAAGTTGATGTACTAACGTATCCAAACGAGGCCCACATGACCTTTGGTGCTTCATCTCCTAGGGTTAGGTTTTTGGATGTCTAGGGATTTTTTCATTACTGTTTATTGTAAAAAGGCCTTTAGAGCCACATTGTAATCATCTTCTTGTGAATGTGAGTAGTCGTCACAACTCTTCTCAGAGATAAGCTGCCACCATTCTAGCGAGTCTTTCACTCTGTAGTTTTACAGTCTCTGTACATTTATTTAATTAATAGAAATTGTGTATTACTGTATATATTTGTTTATGGTTTCATCTCTTATACATTTATGTTATATTATTGAATGTCTACGATATCTTTGTTCATTTATTTATTATATCTCTACGCTCATTTCGTGCCAAAAATAATCTGGATCAGTGGTATCAGAGCAGGCTTCTCTTGATCGTTTTTCAGTGCATGTCCCCGACGAGGTCCGAGTATAGAAAGTTTGTTCTCAATATTGTCTCTCTTGAATACAATCACTCTCGCATGCCCAAGAAACCCTCCATGGCAGAAGAAAAGAAAAACGACGAAGAATATGATCCTATAAGTCTATTGCTTGAGCAAGATCTCACTCGACAGAGGGACAAAATGATAGAGAATTTCTCCCACATATTTCAATGCCTCCTATTAGCATCAGGCACATATTCATCAAGCAACCAATTTGGAGGAACCTCTCCTTTTAAGGTACGGGTTAATTTTTATATTCCTATATTTGAAGGTTAGATAGATGTGGATGCCTTAAATAAATGGTTAAATCTGTTAGAAGGTTATTTCTTTGTTAACAATTTTTCTAACAGAGAAAATAACATCTTCGCGCTTCTTAAGGCTCTTCCCCATGTCAAACATTGGTGGGAAACTTACTGGGGAAAATTTCCACAGAGGAGTCTGGAATATATGGGGCCAAGCTCACTTGGGAGTTTTTTGTGGATGCTATAAAGGAACAATATTACCATGTTTTCAACTATGAGGACCAATACATGAGATGGACCACACTGCAGCAAGAGAGGGGCCAAGCAGTTTTGTATTTCACCAATACCTTCCATACCTTGCACACCAAGCTAGGTATCAAAGACTCCGAACAACATTTGTTTCTGAAATACCGTGGGGCTCTACACAGATACATCCAAACTAAAATGGATTTTCTAGACATCTCATCACTCAGTGCTTCCTATCGATATGCTGTTAAATTCAAACATAAATTTACGCACCAGAACAAATGAGATTTCAGGTCTGAAAATCCACAACAACCAAAGTATGACAAAGACATCCTAACAAATAGTCTCCCAAAAACCAGTCCAAGACAAGGAAAAGAAGGGTCACAGGAAGACAAAGAAGGAAACTGGAAAATGGTGTGATTTCCACAAAATCCCCTAGAAAAACACCGATGAATGTCACTTAAAATAATCATCGGTAGCCAAGATCAAAGACAAAGGGACGAACCCTGATTGAGAATATGATTATGAAAATACTAGTAAAGGACAGGTCATTAATGCATACCCCACTGCTATTGTCACGAATGCAGAAATTCAACCAAAAGAACCAACAGATCCTGAAGAGGGGGAGCAAATTTTCCATTCACAAATGTGGGTGAAGGGGAACCCTCTGCATTTTACTCTTGATAGTGGAAGCCAAAAGAACCTCATCTCAGTAGAGGTTGTTAAATAGTTGAGATTGTTGACAACACCACACCCGCAACCATACAACATTGGGTGGCTTCACCAAGGATGAGATCTTCATGTCAGCCAACACTGTCAATTGTCATATGGAATCCATCTCTTCAAGGATGAGGTGTTATGTGATGTTTCCCCACTGGATCTCTGTGATGTTCTCTTGGGCCACCCATATATGTGGAAGTGCCATGTTGTTTATGAGTCTCAACCTTGTAGTGTCATTGTTACTTTGGGGGGTCATCTCTACAGGATACCAGAGGTAGTTCCGACTATTGTTCCACCTAAAAAGTGTCGTAAGGTAGTATCTCATACTACAAAATTCATCTTCTTCACAATCTGTTCAAAAGATGAACAAAATGATACTGCAACCACTATAGCCTCGACCCAAGCACCTTCTATCCAACAGATGTAGGTCGACAAGATTGTAGCAAAGTGTAAAGATTCCTTCTGCACAAAATAATCTCATGTATCCAAAATGTTTAAAAAGGTCCAACCCTTCCAGCCACATGCTTATGATAGCCTTCCACAAACTGAGCAGTGCGACATCTCCAGCAAGGCAAGCAACTCACCAAGATTCAGATTCAGCGAACGCTTTTTCCTCTCCCCCGGGCACTCAACGTAATGGATACCATTACTTCCTAAGGAGGGAGGATTGATCCAAATGGATATCGGTGGCCACCCACCTTTTCCAACTGGCTCAAAATAGTTTTCTGGCAATTTTGACAATTTACTATTTTTAGTAGTTTTAAATTCCAGGGCCATTTTGAGGGCCTAAATGAAGGTTTTTTGGGATCAAGATTCTCAATGTAGACACAGGAATGACTGAGCCCCCAATGTAAATCTCCTCATTGATACCTTTCTAACGGTCTATCATACACCTAAAATGAAGATCGTATGCAAAATTTACGACCCCGGGAAGTTGATGTACTAACTTACCCAAACGGGGCCCACATGTCTTTTGGCGCTTCATCTCCTAGGGTTAGGTTTTTGGATGTCTAGGGATTTTGAAATTCCTATTTATTGTAAAAAGGCCTTCATATCCTCATTGTAATCATCTTCTTGCGAATGTGAGTAGTCGTCACATCTCTTCTCAGACATAAGTTGCCACCATTCTAGCGAGCCTTACACTCTGTATTTTTATAGTTTCTATACATTTATTTCACTAATAGAAATCATGTATTACTGTATATCTGTGTTTTTGGTTACATCTCTGATACATTTCATTTAAGTTATTGAATATCTGTGATATCTCTGTGCATTTATTTATTATATCTCTGCACTCATTTCATGCCGAAAATAATACGGATCAATGGTATCAGAGCAGGCTGCTCTTGATCGTTTTTCAGTGCATGCCCCAAATGAGGTCAAAGTATAGCAAGTTAGGTCTCGATCTTGTCTCTCTTGAAGGCAATCCTTGTCACATGCCCAAGAAACCCTCCATGGAGGAAGAAAAGAAAAACGACCAAGGAGACAATCCTATAAGTCTGTTGCTTGAGTAAACTCTCACGCAACAGAGAGACGAAATGATGGAGAAATTTTCCCACATCCTTCAATGCCTCCCGATAGCATCAGGCGCATATTCATCAAGAGGACATGTTGGAGGAACCTTTCCTTTTAAGGTATAGGTCAATTTTTATATTCCTATATTTGAAGTTTAGATAGATACGGATGCCCTAGATAAATGGTTAAATCTGTTAGAAGGTTATTTCTCTGTTCACAACTTTTTTCGACAGAGAAAAGATCATCTTCGCATTCCTTAAGGCTCTCCCCCATGTCAAACATTGGTGGGAAACTTACTGGTAGTAAATTTCCACAGTGGAGTCTGGAATATATGGGGTCGAGCCCACTTGGAATTTTTTTGTGGATGCGGTAAAGGAACAATATTACTATGTTTGCAACTATGAGGACCAGTACATAGCGGAATCCATAAGAACCTCATATCATATGTGGGTAGTGAGTAGCCGTCACACTTCTTCTCAGAGATAAGCTGCCAATATTCTAGCGAGTCTTTCACTCTATATTTTTGCAGTCTCTGTACATTTATTTCATTAATAGAAATTGTGTATTACTGTATATTTGTGTTTATGGTTACATCTCTGATGCATTTCTATTATATTATTGAATATCTGTGATATCTCTGTGCATTTATTTATTATATCTCCGCACTCATTTCGTGCCAAAAATAATCTCGATCAGTGGTATCAAAGCAGGTTGCTCTTGATCGTTTTTCAATGAATGTCCCCAACGAGGTCCAAGTATAGATCATTGGGTCTCAAGCTTGTCTCTCTTGAATACAATCTCTCTCTCACACCCAAGAAACCCTCCATGGTGGAAGAAAATAAAAACGACATAGCAGATGATCCTATAAGTCTGATGCTTGAGCAAGCTCTCACGTGACAGAGGGACGAAACGATGGAGAATTTTTCCCACATCCTTCAACGCCTCCTGAGAACATCAGGCACATATTCATCAAGATACCCCTTTGGAGGAACCTCGCCTTTTAAGGTACAAATAAATTTTGATATTCCCATATTTGAAGGTCAGATAGATGTGGATGCCCTAGATAAATCGTTAAATCTGTTAGAAGGTTATTTTTCTATTCACAATTTTTTCGACAGATAAAAGATAATCTTCGCCCTCCTTAAGGCTCTCCCCCATGTCAAACATTGGTGGGAAACTTAATGGGAGCAATGTTCCACAAGGGAATATGGAATATATGGGGTCGAGCCTACTTGGGAATTTTTTGTGGATGCGGTAAAGGAACAATATTACCCTGTTCGCAACTATGAGGACCAGTACATGAGATGGACCACACTGCGAAAAGAGAGGGGCCAAGTAGTTCTGGAGTTCACGAATACCTTCCATACCTTACACACCAAGCTGGGTATCAAAGACTCTGAATGACATTTCGTTCTTACATATCATGGGGCTCTACGTAGATACATCCAAACTGAAATGGATTTTCTAAACATTTCATCACTCGGTGTTGCCTATCGATATGCTGTTAAAATCAAGAAAAAATTTAAGCACCAGAAAAAATGGGATTTTGGGTTTGCAAATCCGTAACAACCAAAGTATGACAAAGACAACCCTAACAAACAGTCCCCTGAAAACTAGTCCAAGCCACAGGAAAATAAGGGTCACGAGAAGACAAAGAAGGACACAAGAAAATGGTGTTATTTCCACAAAATCCCTTGGCACAAGAGCGATGAATGTTGCTCAAAACAGTCATTGGTGGACGAGATCAAAGACAAGGATCCGAACCCTTAATGTTAGTTGGCAGTATCGATTGTCATACAGAATCTATCCCTTCAAGGATGAGGTATCATGTGATGCTTCCCCCACTGGATGATTGTGATGTTCTCTTGGGCTAGCCATATATGTGGAAGCACCATGATGTTTATGAGTCTCGACCCTACAGTGTCATTGGTACTTTGGGGAGTCATCTCTGCAGGACACCAAAGGTAGTTCTGACTACTGTTCCTCCTAAAAAGTGCCGCAAGGTAGTATCTCATACTACAAAATTTAGCTTTTTCAAAATCTGTTCAAAAGATGAACAAAAGGATATTGCAACCACTACAGCCTCGGCCCAAGCACCTTCTATCCAACAGAAGCAGGTTGACAATATTGTAGAAAAGTGTAAATATTATTTCTGCACAAAATAATCTCATGTATCCGGACTGGTTAAAAAGTTCCAACCCTTCCATCCACATGCTTGTGATAGCCTTCCACAAATCGAGCAGCGCGACGTCTCCAGTAAGACAAGCAACTCACCAAGATTCAGATTCAACAAACTCTTTTTCCTCTACCCCCGGCCACTCAACGCAATGGATAACATTTCTTCCTAAGGAGTGAGGATTGATCCATATGGATATCGGTGGCCACCCACCTTTTCGAGCTGGCTCAAAACAGTTTTTTGGCAATTTTGGTAATTTACTATTTTTAGCAATTTTAACTTCCAGGGCCATTTTGAGGGCCTAAATGAAAGTTTTTCGGGATTGGTCTTATAAATCATAGACAAAGGAATGATTGAGCACCCAAAATGAATCTCATTGATGATACCTTTCCAATGGGATATCATACACCTAAAACGAAGATCGTATGCAAAAGTTACGACCCCAGGAAGTTCATGTACTAACTTACCCAAACAGGGCCCACATAAATTTTGGCGCTTCATCTACAAGGGTTAGGTTTTTGGATGTATAGGGATTTTGGAATTCCTTTTTATTGTAAAAATCCCTTTAGAGCCTCACTGTAATCATATTCTTGTGAATGTGAGTAGCCATCACATCTCTTCTCAGAGATAAGTTGCCACCATTCGAGCGAGTCTTTCACTCTGTATTTTTACAGTCTCTGTACATTTATTTCATTAATATAAATCGTGTATTACTGTATATCTGTGTTTATGGTTGCATATCTGATACATTTCTATTATATTATTGAATATTTGTGATATCTATGTGCATTTATTTATTATATCTCCTCACTCATTTTGTGCTGGATCAGTGGTATCAGACCAAACTGCTCTTGATTGCTTTTCAGTGCATGTCCCTGACATGGTCCGAGTATAGCAATTTGGGTCTCGATCTTGTCTCTCTTGAGGACAATCGCTCTCTCTCACACCCAAGAAACACTCCATGGTAGAAGAAAAGAAAAACGACAGAGCAGACGATCCTATAAGTTTGTTGCTTGAGCAAGCTCTCACGTGACATAGGGACAAAATGATGGAGAATTTTTCCCACATCCTTCAATGCCTCCCAATAGCATTAGGGGCATATTCATCAAGCGACCACTTTGGAGGCACCTCGCCTTTTAAGGTACATTTCAATTTTGATATTCATATATTTGAATGTCAGATAGATGCGCTTGCCCTAGATAAATGGTTAAATTTATTAGAAGGTTATTTCTCTGTTCACAATTTTTTCGACAGAGAAAAGATCATATTCACGCACCTTAAGGTTCTCCCCCATGTAAAACATTGGTGGGAAACTTACTGGGAGAAAATTTCCATAGAGGAGTCTGGAATATATGGGGTCGATCCCACTTGGGATTTTTTTGTGTATGCGGTAAATGAACAATATTACCTTGTTTGCAACTATGAGGACTAGTACATGAGATGGACCACATTGTGGCAAGAGAGGGTCCAAGTAGTTCCATAGTTCACCAATACCTTCCATACCTTGTACACCAAGTTGTGTATCAAAGACTACGAACAACATTTGGTTCTGAAATACCATGGGGCTGTACACATATACATCCAACCTGAAATGGATTTTATGGACATCTCATCACTTGGTGCTACCTATTGATACACTGTTAAAATCGAGTAGAAATTTAAGCACCAGAAAAAATGGGATTTTGGGTCTACAAATCTGAAACAACCAAAGTATGAAAAATACATCCATAACAAACAGTCTCCCAAAAACCAGTCCAAGCCACAGGAAAAAAAGGGTCACGGGAAGACAAAGGACACCAGAAAATGGTGCGATATCCACAAAATCCCCTGGCAAAAAAAAAATGAATGTCGCTCGAAACAGTCATTGGTGGCCAAGATCAAAGACAAGGAGCTGAACCCTGATTCAAAATATGATTCTGAAAATACTGGTAAAGGACAGATCATTGACGTAGACCCCACTGTTATTGTCGCGACCGCAACAATTCAACCAGAAGAGCCAACAAATCTTGAAGAGGGGGATCACCTTTTCCATTCATAGATGTGGGTGAAGGGGACCCTGCTGCATTTTATTGTTGATAGAAGAAGCCAGAAGAACCTCATGTCAGTAGAGCTCGTCAAACAGTTGGGATTGTCAACAACACCACACCTGCAGCCATACAACATTGGGTGGCTTCACCAAGGATGAGATCTTCATGTCAGCTAATAATGTCGATTGTCATATGGAATTTATCCCTTGAAAGATGAGGTATTATGTGATGTTTCCCCACTGGATGTCTGTGATGTTCTCTTGGGCCAACCATATATGTGGAAGCACATGTTGTTTATGAGTCTCGACCGTACAGTGTCATTGTTACTTTGGGGGGTCATCTCTACAAAATACCAGAGGTAGTTCCGACTACCGTTCCACCTAAACATTATTGTAAGGTAGTATCTCATACTACAAAATTCAGCTTCTTCACAATCTGTTCAAAAGATGAACAAAAGGATACTGCAACCACTGCAGCCTCGACCCAAGCACCTTCTATCCAATAGAACCAGGTCGACAAGATTGTAGCAAAGTGTAAATGTTCCTTTTGCAAAAAAGAATCTCATGTATCCAGACTGGTTAAAAAGTTCCAACCCTTCCAACCACATGCTTGTGATAGCTTTCCACAAACCGAGCAACGCGACGTCTCCAACAACGCAAGCAACTCACCAAGATTCAGATTTAGCAAATTATTTTTCCTCTCCCCTAGGAACTCAATGAAATTGATACCATTTCTTCCTAAGGAGGGACAATTGATCTATATGGATATCGATGGCCACCCACCTTTTCCAACTGGCTCAAAACAATTTTCTGGCAATTTTGGCAATTTACTATTTCTAGCAGTTTTAACTTCCGGGGCCATTTTGAGGGCCTAATTGAAGGTTTTTTTGGATCAATATTCTAAATAATAATTGAAGTTATGATTTATCCCCTAAAACGAATCTCCTCGACGATACATTTCCAATGAGCTATCATACGCCTAAAACAAAGATCGTATGCAAAAGTTACGATCCCAGGAATTTGATGTACTAACTTACCCAAATGAGGCCCACATGACTTTTGACGCTTCATCTCCTAGGGTTAGGTTTTTAGATGTCTAGGGATTTTGGCATTCCTGTTTATTTAAAAATTACCTTCAGAGCCTCATTACAATCATCTTCTTGCGAATGCGATTAGTCATCACATCTCTTCTCAGAGATAAGCTGTCACCATTCTAGCGAGTCTTTCACTCTGTATTTTTGCAGTCTCTGTACATTTATTTAATTAAAATAAATCATGTATTATTGTATATATGTGTTTATGTTTGCATATCTGATACATTTTTGTTATATTATTTAATACATGTGATATCTCTGTGCATTTATTTATTATATCTCTGCTCTCATTTCATGCCAAAAATAATTTAGACCAGTGGTACTAGAGCATGCTTCTCTTGATTGTTTTTCAGTGCATGTCTCCAACAAGTTCCGAGTATAGCAAGTTGGGTCTCAAGATTATCTCTCTTGAAGAGAATTGATCTCGCACGCCCAACAAACCCTCCATGGTGGAAGAAAATAAAAACGACGAAGCAGATGATCCTATAAGTCTCTTGCTTGAGCAAGCTCTCACACGACAAAGGGACGAAATGATGGAGAATTTTTTCCTCATCCTTCAATGCCTCCTGATAACATTAGGTGCATCTTGATCAAGAGGCCAATTTGGAGCCACCTTTCCTTTTAAGGTATAGGTCAATTTTTATATTCCTATATTTGAAGGTCAGATAGATGTGGATGCCCTAAATAAATGGTTAAATATGTTAGAAGATTATTTCTTTGTTCACAATTTTTCCAATAAAGAAAATATCATCTTCATGCTCCTTAATTATCTCCCCCATTTCAAACATTGGTGGGAAACTTACTAGGAGAAAATTTCCACAGAGGAGTCTGGAATATATGTCGCCAAGCCCACTTGGGATTTTTTTGTGGATGCGGTAAAGGAACAATATTACCCTGTTCGCAACTATAAGGACCGGTACATGAGATGGACCACACTGTGGCAAGAGAGGGGCCAAGAAGTTCTGGAGTTCACCAATACCTTCCATACATTTCACACCAAGCTGGGTATCAAAGACTCCGAACGACATTTGGTTCTGAAATACCGTGGGGCTCTACACAGATACATCCAAACTAAAATGGATTTTCTAGACATCTCATCACTCGGTTCTGCCTATCGATATGCTGTTAAAATCGAGCAGAAATTTAAGCACCAGAACAAATGGTATTTTGGGTCTGCAAATCTGTAACAACCAAAGTATGACAAAGATATCCCTAACAAATAGTCTCCCGAAAACTAGTCAAAGCCACAGGTAAAGAGGGGTCATGGGAATACAAAGAAGGACACTAGAAAATGGTGTGATTTCCACAAAATCCCCTGGCACAACACCGATGAATGTTTCTCAAAAAAATAATTGGTGGCCGAGATCAAAGATAAGGACCTGAACCCTGATTCAGAATCCGATTCTGAAAATACTGGTAAATGACATATCATTGACACAGACCCCACTGCTATTGTCGTGACCACAACAATTCAACCAGAAGAACCAACAGATCCTGAAGAGAGGGAGCAAATTTTCCATTCACAGATGTGGGTGAAGGGGACCCCGCTGCATTTTATTGTTGATAGCATAAGCCAGAAGAACATCATCTCAACAGAGGTCGTCAAACAGTTGGGATTGTTGACAACACCACACCCATAGCCATACAACATCGGGTGGCTTCGCCAAGGACAAGATCTTCGTGTCAGCAAACAATATCGATTGTCATACGACATCCACCCCTTCAAGGATGAGGTATTATGTTATTTTTCCCCACTAGATGTCTGTGATGTTGCCCCACTAGATGTCTATGATGTTCTCTTGGGCCAACCATATATGTGGAATCACCATGTTGTTTATGAGTCTCGACCTCGCAATGTCATTGTTACTTTGGGGGGTCATCTCTACAGGATACCAAAGGTAGTTCCGACTACTATTCCACCTAAAACGTGTCACGGGGTAGTATCTCATACTACAAAATTCATCTTCTTCACAATCTATTCAAAAGATGAACAAAAGGATACCGCAACCTCTACAGGGTTGGCCCAAGCACCTTCTATCCAACAGAAGCAAGTCGAAAATATTGTAGAAAAGTGTAAATATTCCTTCTTCACAAAATAATCTCATGTATCCATACTGGTTAAAAAGGTCCAACCCTTCTAGCCACATGCTTGTGATAGCCTTCCACAAACCAAGCAGCGTGACGTCTCCAGCAAGGCAAGTAGCTCACCAAGATTCAAATTCAACAAACGCTTTTTCATATCCCCCGGGAACTCAATGCAATTGATACCATTGCTTCTTAAGGATGGATTATTGATCCAGATGGATATCGGTGGCGACCCACCTTTTCCAACTGGCTCAAAACACTTTTCTGGCAATTTACTATTTTTAGCAGTTTTAACTTATGGGGCCATTTTGAGGGCCTAAATGAAGGTTTTTCAGGATCAAGATTCTCAATTATAACCAAAGACCTGATTTATCTCCCAAAATGAATCTCCTCGATGATACCTTTCCAACGGTCTATCATACGCCTAAAATGAAGATTGTATGCAAAAGTTACGACCCCGTGAAGTTGATGTACTAACTTACCCAAATGGGGCCCACATGACTTTTGGCACTTCATCTCCTAGGGTTAGGTTTTTGGATATCTAGGGATTTTGGCATTCCTATTTATTATAAAAATTCCTTTAGAGCCTCATTATAATCATCTTCTTGTGAATGAGAGTAGCCATCACATCTCTTCTCAGAGATAAGTTGCCACCATTCTAGCGAGTCTTTCACTCTATATTTTTACAGTCTCTGTACATTTATTTCATTAATAGAAATCGTGTATTATTGTATATTTTTGTTTATGGTTTCATCTATGATACATTTCTATTATATTATTGAATATCTGCAATATCTCTGTGCATTTCTTTATTATATCCCCTCTCTCATTTCGTGCCGAAAATAATCCGGATCATCCCCCCACTTTCTTCATCCATGAAAATTATTTCATTTAATATGAGGGGTCTAGGGGAAAGACCCAAAAATATCCCCCTCTAGTGGTTTATAGGGTAGGAGAACCTAAATATAGTGTTTCTACAGGATATGATGCGAAAATGTGAACTTAACATCAATGATCTGGAAAAAAAAAATACGGGGTTAGGATTTTATTGGGATGGATTTGGAGGGGTTGTCGGGAGTATCATAACTGGTATCTCACTGTCTATCTCTCTCATAAAAAAAATTCTATGAAATTAGGTATTTTTTGTAGGGGTCATTTGCAAGGCTTTGAATCATAAAAAAATTCTTTGTAATGTATATGGTCCCTACTCATCTAGGGAATCGTTTTGGGACCATATTTTGGACATCCAAGATTTTTCAGGCAGATAATGTTATCATTGATGGAGACTTGAATATTCCTCCGGGTAAAGAGGAAATTTGGGGGGAATCGGCTAGAGAGGAACCTTTGTCTCAATATTTTCTCAACAAACTAGAATTATCAGGTTTGGTGGATGTTGATATGATCTCTCTTAGACATAATTGGGGAAACAACCAAATGGGTCCAAAAGGTATCCACAAGCAGTTGGACCGCTTTTTGGTCCATATTTATTTATTGTAGTAAGCTGGAGTTTATACATGATGGGTTTGTAAGTTCAAATGTTAAAACCACTTTCTTTTATTTTTGGAGTTGTATGGCCCACAGATCCGGTCGGAGGAACCTTTTAAATTCAATCCCTCTTGGATTGGGATTGAGTATTTTTGGGCACTGGTGGAAGAAAATTGGGTAAAATTTTACCCCAATAAAGGTAACGGTTCTAAGTTCCATTGTTGGGTATGTGTTATATTCTTTGCATGTGTGTGTGTGGGTGCGTCAGATTTGACAACCGCGTCTGATGATCCCTCTAGTAGTATTAAGGGATTAGGGTTTTGGCATTTTTCTATTTTTAGTGGTTTTCTAAATTAATCTAGGATTAAGGGATTAGGGTTTTGGTATCTACAGAATACCTAAAAACATTGTATATATTGTTTGGTGAGTGGTGGAATTCGATATAATGAATATAAGAAAGGCTTTCCCGGTTGAGGGTTCCTGGTATAAAATCTCTGTGTACTCTGTGTATGAGCCATTTATTAAATTTTGTTTTGCTTAAGAATCTATATGCATTTCTTTACTTCACAGGTTTAAAACTTACATGTGGTGTCAGAGCTCATTTTTGGCTTCAGAGGGATGCCTTTGTTGTTGAGCGTTTGGATCAGTCTTGATAGATCAAGTTTATCTTGGGTTTGTGATAAAGTTGGGTTTAGTGGGATCTTTTGCAGTGGTGATTTGAGTGCAAAAAGAGGAATGACAAGCTCTTCTAGAATCGAGATAGAGAAGTTCAACGGTAAAAACTTTGAGCTATGGAAGCTAAAGATGGAGGACCTTCTTGTAGACAAAGAACAATGGATCACTGTGGATCCTAGTACACAACCTACTAGTACATCGTCTACTAGCACACAAGATACTGGTACACAACCTACTAGTACACAAACTACTAGTACACCACCTACTGGTATGTCGAAGGAAGATTGGGAGAAGTTGGGCAGAAGAGAAAGGAGTATTATTCGACTCTGCCTGGTAGATTCAGTGTTTTTGAATGTCTCAGGAGAATCTACAACCAAGGAACTATGGGATAAATTGGGGAATTTGTATCAATGAAAGTCCCTAGTAAACAAGTTGTTTCTTCGAAAAAAGTTGTATCATCTTAGGATGGAAGATGGAGATTCTGTGACAGAACATATAAATTCCTTTAATACTCTGGTAAGTCAACGTGTCTCTGTTAATATTACTATTGCAGAAGAAGATAAGTGTATTACTTTTCTATGTTCTTTGCCAGACTCTTCGGATAATGTGGTTTTGGCAATAGGTAGTACCACTCAATCTACATTGAAGTATGAGGATGTAGTTGCATCCTTGTTATCTAAAGAGATGAGGCGGAAAAGAGTGGATGGTCATAGCACATATGCTTTATTTGTAAGAGGTCGTAGCCAATACAGGAATCCTGGTAAGTCTTCGGGGGGGGGGGGAGATCTAAATCTACAGGTAGATCTAAGTCTCCAGGAAAATCTTTGAGGAAATGCTGGAAGTGTGGTAAAACAGGGCATTATAAGAAAGATTGCAAGTCTAAGAAGGTTGGAAAAACAAAGGGATCTGATAGTACCTCTTCCATAGAGACAAAAACCTCCACTAAAGAAGGAGTTGATGTTTACCTAGCATCTACAGGTACACATGCAAACCATGATGTATGGTTGATCTCCTCAGGTGCATCATACCACGTGACTCCTCACAGGGAGTGGTTCTCTGAATATGAAAAATATGATGGTGGTGATGTATTCCTAGGAGATGATTCGGCAACAAAAATCATGGGACATGGAAGGGTTAAGTTTCTTCTAAAATATGGAAGGATTAGAAAATTCCCTGGGGTTCTTCACATTCCAAAACTAGCCAGGATCCTAATATATGTAAGTAAGTTGGGTGATGCAGGAGTGAATATTGTATTTGGAAAGAACACTTGCAAGATGGTATGAGGAGAAATGGTGTTGATGAGGGGAGTTCGGTGTGGAACTCTGTAAAAGTTGTTGGGAAGCACTTATACTAATGGGTGCAACATTTCTATTGTCCTTGAGAAGAGAAATGAAGGAGACAAGATCAATATTGTCCCATAACAGAAGACCATGTTGTGGAATCAAAGACTAGGGCATATTGGAGAAAAGGGGCTTCAAACACTACACGGTAAAGGTATGGTTGAAGGTATGGCTAATTTCACTCTGGATTTTGATTTCTGTGAAAATTTCATATATGGTAAAAAAAATCGAGTAAGATTCCCATCTAGTGATACAAGAGAAAAAGGGATATTAGAGTTGATACACAGTGATGTGTTTGGACCTGCGCCTGTTCCATCACTAGGTAATTCTATGTATTATGTTTCATTCATAGATGATTTCTAAAGGAACACATGGATTTATTTTCTTAGAGAGAAATATGAGGTATTTGATAAATTTAAAGAGTTTAAGGCTCTGGTAGAAAATCAGACAGAGAAGAAAATAAAGATATTGAGAACAGATAATGGTGGAGAATTCTGCGGAAATGAATTCGAAGAATTCTGTAAGAAGTCTGGTATAGAAAGGCAGAAGACTACTCCATACACTCCTCAGTAGAATGGAGTTTCAGAAAGGACGAACAGGACACTAATGGAAAAAGCAAGGAGCATGCTAAGCATTGTCGAATTAGGATAGGAATTCTAGGCATAGGTAGTGGGTACAACATGTTACCTGGTCAATCGATCACCCTCATCAGTGTTGGATGATAAAAATCCACACAAGGTATGGACTAGAAAGAAACCCTCTCTTCAACATCTTAGAGTGTTTCGTTGTGATGCTTATGTACATGTTCCAAAGGAAAATAGGAGTAAGCTGGATAAAAAGGCCAAAAAGTGTATCTTTATTGGTTATAAAGATCGTGTGAAAGGTTATAAGCTTTGGAACCCAGAAACAAAGAAGACTATTTATAGTCGAGATGTTGTTTTCAAAGAGGTAAAATATGTTTACAAACAAGAATTCCTACCAAGGCCATAAGAACCTAATAAAATAGAGCTAGAGTTGGATGATGCAAAATCTGAATCATTTGAAGAATATAAAGGAACACAAGAAGAACAAGAACCTCATACCCCAATATTGAGGATATCAATGAGAGAAATAAGGAAACCAGAAAGGTATAGTCCACCTGGTTTTCGTTCCAAATTTTCTTTATCTATTACTGATGATGATCCCAGAACTTTCAGGGAAGCAGTGAATTTAGAGGATAGTAAACTATGGAAGAAGGCCATGGTTGAAGAAATGGATGCCTTGGATAAGAATGAGGCATGGGATATAGTTGAGTTTCCAGCTGGAATAAAATCTGTTGGTAGAAAATGGTTGTTTAAGAAGAATTTTAATGCAGAAGGAAAAGTGGAGAAATACAAAGCTCGACTAGTAGCAAAAGGTTATTTCGAGGTAGAGGGAATTGACTTTGGTGAGATTTTTTCTCCTATTTCTAAGTTAACTTCTATTAGATTTATTTTATCTATTTTTGTTTCTTTTGATCTTGAAGTGGAACAGATGGATGTGAAGACAAAATTCCTACATGGGGATATGAAAGAAGAAATCTACATGAAGCAGCCAGAAGGATTTGTAGTGAAGGGAAATAAAGAGTTGGTCTGTAAGCTAAAGAAGTCACTATATTGTCTGAAGAAATAACCTAGGATGTACGACCAAAAGTTTGATACATACATCCTTCAATTGGGATTTGTGAGAAGCAGGGTTGATCACTGTGTATATTCCAAGCAGGTTGGTAATCACTTCATTTATGCAGTGTTGTATGTTGATGACATGTTGTTGGTAGGAAATAACATGGATGCTATCAAGGAGGTGAAATCACATCTATCCTCCAAATTTGACATGAAGGATCTCGGTGCTACTAACTTCATTCCGGGAATGGAGATTAAAAGAGATTGTGCAAACATGAAACTCTGGTTGAATCAGATAAAATATGTTGAGACTATATTTCATAGGTTTAATATGCATGGAAGTAAAACGATCAAGGTTCTTATTCCTATAGGTGTAAAGTTATTTGCAGATTAGTGTCCCAAGACACAAGAAGAAGAAGAGGACATGTCCCATGTTCCGTATGCCAGTGAAGTTGGTAGTTTGATGTATGCAATGGTCTGTACTAGACTGGACATTGCACATGTAGTGGTAGTTTTGAGCAGGTATATTTCAAAACCAAGGAAGGAGCATTGGACAACAGTAAAGAGGGTCTTTAGGTATCTTCGTGGCACTACTAGTTATGGATTGTGCTACCAAGGAAGACCAGTATTGGACAAAGTGGTGTACATACATGGCTTTGTTGATGCAGACTGGGCTAGATATATGGATCATAGAAGATCTACAAGTGGGTATGTGTTTAACCTGTTTGGAGGAGAAATCAGTTGGATGAGAAAAAGATAGGCTGTAGTGGCACTCTCAACTATAGAAGCTGAATACATGGAAACCACTCATGCAAGAAAGGAAGCAATATGGTTACAAAGATTGTGTTTAGGTATTGGGTTGGTACAACAAGAAATGAGATTAGATTGTGACAGTCAGAGTGAAATATTCCTAGCAAAGAACCCATCTTATCATTTGAAGACAAATCATATTGATGTTCAATATCACTTTGTGAGAGACATGGTTGAGGAAAAGAAGGTGTTGCTGGAAAAGGTTGACACTTCGAAGAATGTTGCAGATTCATTGACAAAGTCTGTGACCTCAGAAAAGTTCTCCTCGTGTAGAGTAACAATGGGCATTTCTACCCTGGATTGTTGACTATATAATCCCCTGGACCCCTGGATGCAAATAAAACAACAAGTGGGAGAATGTTGGGTATGTGTTATATTCTTTGCATGTGTGTGTGTGGGCACATCAGATTCGACAAATGCATATGTTGATCCCTCTAGTAGTGTTATTTGTGTCGTGTTCACCGAGCTCTTTCCTAGGGGGGTCCCAGGGGGGGCAGGTATGCCCCCACTGGTTACACACAGTGTTTGGGGCAACACCCCAAAATTTGTTTTTGGGCGGTTTTTGGTATTTTTAGTGGTTTTCTAAATTAATATCGGATTAAGGGATTAGGGTTTTGGTATCTACAAAATACCTAAAAACATTGTATATATTGTATGGTGAATGGTGAAATTCTATATAATGAATATAAGAAAGGTTTTCTCGGTTGAGGGTTTCTAGTATAAATTATTTGTGTACTCTGTGTATGAGCCATTGATTAATTTTTTTTTTCTTAAGAATCTATATGCATTGCTTTACTTCATAGGTTTAAAACTTATATCCATGAGTTCTCATATTTTTCCTCACTAGGAGTACACCATTTCTAATCTCTTTTTCAGGAATCACCTCACTTTAATATGGGTCTGGCTCTCAAAATTCTCTCTCACTTTCCTCAATTTGTAGGAAACAATGAAAGAAAAACAATTTTCAATCAAATTTCAAAGGAGGAGATTCATGCAGTCTTAAGTTCTTTTCATAGGGATAATATCCCTAGGCCAGATGTCTGGTCAATATAATTTTATGAGGGACTTTATTTTTGTTTTTGACGCGGGGGGGATATCTATTGTGGGTTGTTGAGGAGATTTGCACTAATGGAAAAGTATTTGGAAGAATCAACTCAATGCTTATTGCATTGATTCTAAAAGTGGATCGACCATCAATCTTTGATGATTTATAATCCATAGCTCTATGTAATTGTTTATATATGATTGTGGAAAAAATCATTTCCCTATGTATTAAACCAATATTGTTCGAGATTGTCACATCTGAACAATTTGTTTTCTGAAGGGACAATTGATCCATGAGGCTATTAGATCGGTCTAGGAGGGAATACATTCCATCAAGACTCACCAAAGGCCTATCTTGATGATGAAATTATATATTTACAAGGAATATGATAAAGTGTCCTAGTTATATCTTCAACTTTTACTTGTTCAAATTGATTTTCATTTATCTATGGTAAATTGGGTAATGGCATGTGTTTATTCTATCCAATTTGTAGTATTAATCAATGGTGCAGGTTCTCCATTATTTCATGCAGGACATGGAATTCATCAAGGGTACCCATCATCCCATTACTTATTCCTTTTTGTAGTTCATGGTCTAAGACATTCTATTGCATAGTCATCTAGACTTCATCAAATGCGGGGTGTTCGATTGGGACGAACATTGAAACTCACTCATATTTTGTTTTTGAAAGATATATTATTATTTTGTAATTGTGTGGAAGACAAGGGATGAGATCTAAAAGGGGTGATGGAACTATTCTATGATGCATCTAGGATAGTTATACATAATGGGAAACATTTTATCTCCTTTCTTGAGAGTAATGAGGCTTCGCACCAAGAAGTGGCCAATATTTTCCCTTATCCTTCCTTTGATCTCTATGATGGCTTAAAAAACTTGGGGTATAAAATTAATCCAAATAGTTATAGTCTAAATGATCGGGGATTGATAGTTTTTTAGGTTGAGAATAATATTACCTTGTGGTGCAATAGGTGTATCTCCATGGGTGGTTGTCTTACTCTAATCAAATTCCTCATTGAAGTTATACTGGTTTATTAGCATATATTGGAAAGTATTCCATAGGGAATATTGAACATGATTAAGAAATTAGGTTTAAACTATATGTGGAAAGCAAATACATAATATCTTGTCTCTCATATAGTTAGTTGGAAAGTGTTATCTCATCCCAAAGAGATTGGATGGTGGGGTCTCAAGGACACGGCTCTTTTTAGTAAAGCCCTGGAATCAAAGACAGTTTAGGCATTTGTCACTCAAGATAGTTTATGGAGACACATTTTGTGTGGTAAATACATAAAAATTGTTATGATCCTTGATTGGATATGTATTCCAAGAAAGAATCTTCTATATACATCGATTCAATAGAAGAATTTAACGACCACATTCCCAATTGTTGGTAAATATTTGGCTTGGAAGCTGGGTTTGGGTTTATAGGTGCAAGTTGGCTGGGATGCAATAGTGGGTTGTAATCTGAATATTTTACTCCCTGATGAATTGGTTATTTTTTTACAAGAAAACAGCATGTGTACCCTTAAAAGTACTGGTGATGGGAGATCTACCACACATTGCCGAAAGGGATGTAAAACTGCATATGATTTACATTTGGAGGAGCATTGACACGTCCATTGACATGATTTAATATCAGAGTTGTTAAGAGAACATGTAAAATTGAGAGATCAAGATGATGAACTTGTTTGTATTTTTAATAAATCTAGATATTTTTATTCAACTAACTTGGGATATAGGGCTCTATCTGATCATGAAGGTGTTGTCAATGACTAGTGGTACAAACACCTCTAGAATAATATGGGACCCTCAAAGGGTATTCTATTATTTTGGTTAATATAGATTGGTAGGGTCCTCACTTGTGATAGAATGCAGCAAGATGGAAAATAGGGGCATGACATCTATGTTTTATGTAAAGTGGCAGAGGATACCAATATTCATCTCATCAAATTATGTTTGTTCACTTACCAGGTATGGGAAGAAGTTGGTGAGCATTTCAGGATGGGATGGGTATGGGAAAAGGATTCAATTGATTCTTTTTTTGAGGGATTTTATACTTTTTCAACATTGAAACCATATCATGCTATCCCTATTTTGGTTTCCTGGGTCCTTTGGCTAGGTAGGAACACTTGTCTATTTGAGAACAATTTATGGCCCACTTTCAAGGTTGGTCAAAAGTACATTGCACATTTTTCATGTTGATTAAGGTTGGTTGTCATTGATGTCAACCCTTGAAGAAAGCCTCGTAGCACAAAGGTTTGGGTAATGGACCCAATATTGTTTGATGTAAATATGACTCAATATTGTTTTTTCATGGTTGATAAGAAGTAAATATGGATGAACTCCAAAGTGGTCCCCTTATGGTGAAAGCCC